>APFE030041457.1:707-20269 GCA_000404065.3 Pinus taeda
CTAGCTAGAGAGAGAGAAGAAAGACGAGGTCGAGGAAGGAATCAGCCTTTCCACATTAGATTGGGTTCAAAGTATAATTCTCTGTATAAAGCCGTGGCACATCGGGCCTGCCACCATCTGACTTCCATCCGACTTACCCGAACCCCCTTCTTACTTGCCAGCTGGCTTGGTACCTGAGCTGAGCTGAACTGAAGCTCCCTTCCAAGCTGTCTTCCCTATCTAGCCTGAATCAACAAGAGCGATAGCGTCTGCAATTCTTTTGATCCATACTCTGTAGTTATCTATGAATCTACACTAACGTTTGCTTGCTTTAAGGCTTGCCTACTTATATAAATCTAAAAGGCACTCCAGCAGCCTTCCTTTTCGCTTTTTACCCCACTTTCAATTCCCTTCAAGTTAGCCCAATTGTGCAGCACCTTTTCACAAGTGATGGTTAATTAGAAGCTCTGGCTTTTCTCAGTCGCGAGCTCAACTTAGCCAAGCTGGGCTGCAATAATATCATATACAAAGATGAATGGTCTGGCGATCACCCAAATTGATTAATTGGCATTATCGTACAGGCTGGACACCCTTTCTTTAGGCAGGGATAGACACATGGACCCACACGAATTCCAACCTGTCTTTTTACTACCTCCCTCTTTCCCAGGTATGCATAGCACAGGCAACTATCAACCTTTTTAGCAAGCACGAGCTACGAGCAATCAGACATTAGGGACCTAGGTAGGAAAGCAATAATAAGCCAGTACCGTTACGGAGGGAAGACCAACCTTGTAATTCACTTACTTACACCGCTCTCTCTTACCGGACCAGAAACAGGATACTCTTAGCCAAGCCTTCTCATTGAGACCTTCGGGCAGGGTGATTCTCCTCCTTTTCTTTTCTTTTATTGGAAAGGCGTGCCCAAGAATCATGAAGTACTATTGTAAATTGACTAGAGGGAAGGGAACCCTATAGAGAGTTTGGGTGCTTGCCTACCAATGTCGGAACTCGTACGATAATAGAGAATTTACCGGCAAGGAAGTCCCCTTGTAATAAGGAAGGAAGCAGCTAATCAAGTGACCCACCAAAATGCGATAAGGAAGGTCATGGAGCCAGTCTCTAAAGGTGAGTTAATACGTACGCCAGGTGGTGAGTTGAGTTGGTTGCTGCTGCCGGAAATAAAGTAAAGCAAGTAGGCATATAAAGAGTAGTCAAGTTGAAAGTGCCTACCCCACAAGGCATTCATTCAGCACAAGGTTTGGGCATCACAAAGTAGGGTAAGTGAGTAAGAGGGAAAGGTTGGTCCTGTTCTACCAGATCTTATGCTTCAACCTACTTAGGATATGGAGGGAGGGGAAGTGCCTTTATCCCTTATAAACTCGGGCACCATTTCTTTTGCCAGGAATACGTAGGTAGGGGAGGCATTATGAGGAGAACTCCCTACCTTGGTTCCACATAACCTCCCACCTGAATACCTATACCTGTTAGTCCTCTATACTACTTGATTAATGAATCGCTTAGTCGGTACTGCTATTAACCAACCCATCTCATTACCCTTCTCTTATCAGGACAGGATGGGATTATCCGACCTTACCCTTACTTTATTACTCCCTTATCACCCTAGTCCATGGAGGGAGGGCTGCCCTTACCAATTTTTGAAGCCAGGAAGACTAAGTTGGTGGGATCATTGGAATAACTGCCCCGGATAGATTCTAAACAGCTGCCTGAACTTCAGAGACATGGCTGGCTGGATGGATGGTCGAGTAGCTCATAGGTGGGTTCCCTTTTTCACAATTCTAATGCTGGATGGGATGGATGCCCCAACAACCTCTTGCTTCAGCCAGGAATGCTTTGTTGTAGCAACACTATTGAGCTTGGGGGACGAACTAGCTTCACCCGGTTAGGTCAGCCAAATACTATTTAGGAATTTGAACCCACTAGCTAGGAAAGGAAGAGCCCTATTTCTCTTTCATTTTAGTCCCACCACCTGTTATACCAGACCTTACTGCCTTCCACTCTAGGAGATGGTGGAGTGCTGCCCAACTCAACAACACTTGCTTCAGCCAGGCCAGGAATAGGAGGGTACGACATCTATGAACCCTTCACTTACTCACTTACCCAACCCATACCCCAAACGCACATTGTACGGGCAGTTCACATAGAGCATCTTGTATGGGCGTTCGAGAGAGACAACATTCACCTCGATAACACTTGCCTTTCATTACCCTTTGTTGCTAGGCACTTATAACCTTATCGGGTATGATCGAAGGAATGAAGGGTAACAGTCAAGGAAAGACGAATAAAAAGAAAATAGAGTTATCCAGATGTTAGAATTGATTGGGATACAGATCTCCTATCTATCTATTTACATATGTCCTATCTATCTATTCCATTTACATATTTCCTATCTATCTATTTACATATGTCCTATCTATTCCATTTTCTGAATTGACTCGACCCAATACCTTGGTAATCGGAATTCATTCACTAATTTGAATCGTTTTCTTCTGAGAGTTGCTGTTGGAGTGTCTTTTTCTTTTGGGATTTGTATGGAATAGTCAATACCCGCTTTAGGGTCCTCGAATCTGATAGGTAGGTAGGCAGATCGATACTGATAGGTAGGCAAGTCGCTACTATCCCCTTCCTTCCTTAGGTAGGCGGATCGATACTGATAGGTAGGCAGATCGCTACGGATAGGCAGTTCGATATAGGATAGGTAGGTAGGCAGGACGAGACTTAGTGGGTGGGTAGGCAGGGCGGTTGATCTACTTATCCCCTTGGCCTTGGGAGGGTACTCCGGTCAGAATCAATCTCTTTCAAGATCGGAGCGTAATTACATACATAAGTAAGAAAGTATTGAGAACCTCTTTCCTTACTTACTTATATATGGGGGCAGAACCTCGATAAGTACAAAGTAAGAGTTATATTCAGACTCTTTTGGGCAGATAGAGTAACCGGTGCAGTTGGGCTAGTGTAGTTGGACAGATATAGTAACTAGTGCAGTTGGGCAGACGCTAAGGCTTGATCCGTAATACTTCGCTAAGTTTGCTTGTAATGGCCATAGGGCCAATAACCCCGCTGCGATAAATAGCCGGCCAGTCTGGCCAGCCAAGAGGCATAGCAGGAATAGCCGAGTCCAGCACCTACCGAGGAACATGGATGCCTTTATAAAGAAATCTATCCTCTCCAGTAGATAGTTTCACCCACCCAGGCAGTAAAGCCCTTATAGTTAGGGCAGATATGGTCAAGATAGCCCATACAAGTAAGGACAGAAATGGTAAGGATATCTCTAACTGTATAGAGGAGAGCGTTAAGAGAAATAATAGGGTTCGTTACTTAGAACAATATCCCAACTGTAAATAAAGCATCTGTATGGAGGAAATAAGCGGGGAATAGACCCTAATGACTGCTGTGGGACAGTTCTATAGCAACTATCTAGGGAAGCAGGCGAAGGAGAGATCAGATATGGGGAAGGAGACTCTTCATAGTATAAGAGGTGGGGAATTAGGGGGGAAGGATACTCAAGGTGGAGGGAAGGACAGATATGGTCAAGATAGCCCATTCAGTTAGGAAAGAAGTGGTAAGGAGATACCTCACTGTATAGAGTCAATGACTGCCTTTCACTTCTGCTTTTTCGCTTATCATCTGGTAAGTCAAAGGGTGGGAATGAATAATTGAATGAACCGGGGAAATAAAGACTCAAGAAGGAAAAGCCTAAAACTTACTTCTTATATAAAACTTACTTCTTATATCCTTTTCTAAATAAGCCTTATTCCCAATTCCTTCCTCACCCTCCTACCTCAGGTGAGCCATCCTTCGGGGATTGGGGGGGGTGGGTAAATAGTTAACAATAGAGCAGCCTTACTAACCTTGCCTTCCAAAAACGGAACGACTAATTCTTTCTCTCTACGCACTTCCTATTCCTTCGGCTCCCACCCCCAACCCCTCAAAGGGAGAATGAAGAGCGTCTTTCATTCTACGAACGGACTCTTAGATTGCCTGCTCTCGAGTGCCTGCTCCATCGACTGCCTCTGATCTCGATACCCAGAAGTAGGAACTCGAGGGAATAGAAACGGATTCAGCGAGAACTACTTCCTGCTGTCGAGTAGTTGCTTTGACCAAAAGAAAGGAAGCAAGCGAACTGACCGAAAGGAAAGGAACGAAGGAGCTGAGCTAATTGAGCCCATTTACGGATTTGGAATCTATCTGTGACGTACAAAGTGAAAGAAGGAGCCATCCATCAGTTAAGTGCTTTTCCAGAACTATTCTCCGTAGGTTTTATTCCGGTTTAGTTACCCCAAAGATGTACCCCATCCCATTGGTCATAAACCCCAGCTGAGGCGAACCAATCTAACGATCCAAAGTATTGGGAAGGATATATAATTTCCCACTTGGCCATCTACGGCTTGATCCGTTACACCGGCTACACGACCGTCTATAACTAACTTGATCCGTCATAACACTTGCTCAGTGGGCCTAGGAGTAGGTGGAATTTATATCTCGGTTGTAGGTATAAACCTTACCATAGCGAGGGGTGGGTTATGAGGGCGAAAAAGAAGAGGCAGGTGAGGATGAGGAAGAGGAACCGAATTCTCTTCCAAAGGAAGAAGAACCGGCAGAGAAAGAAAAGCAAATTTGTATTATATATATATATATGGCAAAGAGACTCCAACCCCAAAGGAAAGGAAAAGAATAAAGACTGGTTTTCTAATTCCACCCAACCCGAATCGATCCACCTACCTTGACTATGGGAATCCCGACTCGTCGATCTTGCTCATTGACCGTCGATCCAGCTTTATCTATTATTGATCGCCTGCTAGCAAACATGGACCACATGAATAAAAAAGCAACCAACACTTTCTTGTATGTAAGGCACACCAACCACATTATCAGTCAGTAAGCCACTGTATTGCTTACTTTTGCTTTCAACCGTTGGACCTATACTTACGCTATTGGTTGATGGTGTTGGATGGAGGACCAGACCCTGGAGCTATTGTTGGACCAGACACCTACTTTATTGCTTACCTTTTATTTGAACCGTCGTAACTGCTGTCCCTCCATTAATGATGGAATTCACCTTTCACCAAGCTACCCTACCTATCATGCGAATCCTCATCCCAGAAGGGAAGGACACGTAGAACCTTTCTTTTTACCCTTAGTTACTTATTTGGGGGTTGGTCACATACCACATGCGTCCAGTTATTGTTTACCTTACCCTTGGTTATTTAACCGGGATGAGAAAGGCATTCCCCCAATCTGTATAGTTAGGTGAGGTGAGGTTAGGTTAGCTAGCAACACCTCGTTACAGGGCCAGAGGTGGGGAGGGAGATACACTCCTATGTTATTCGTCACCCAATGCCTGAATTACCTACGTTACTTAGGGGCATATGGGGCATAGACTTCTTGTATACGTGAATACGACTTTGGGGCATATACCTTCTTGTATACGTGAATACGAAAGGACATTTAGGACCAGCTACAACACCTTCACACAATCTCCGTCACCCACTGCCTGAATTACGGTTCCTTAGGGGCAGCTACTTATTTTACTCTATATACGTTAATACTCTAGGACATTGTAGGACTAGCAACCACTTACCCTTACCTTTTCACTTTTATCGCTTTTACCTTAAAACCGAGCATAGGACCAAGAAAGCCCCAAACCTCAGGTGAAAACCCCCTTACGTTACGCTAGTGTAGGATGGAGGACCAGACCCTTACGCATAGTGTTTGATTGAGGACCAGACCCTTAGATAGTGAGTGTTGGACCAGCCACTGTATTGCTTACTTTTACCTTTCACCCTCGGACCTGCTTTCCCTCCATTACTTATTCCATTCAATTTCACCAAGCCCATACCCTATCTTTACACGAATACTCATCCAAGAAGGAAGCAAGGTATTACCTGTTGACCCTTACTTATTGGGTTATAGTTCTTCCCATATTCCTCGAGAACAGGTAAAGGTTGTTTGTTACAGTGAGAAAGGAGAAAGACACAGCTGTGCCAAGCACATGAAAACCCACTGTACTTCCCGACCAGTATATACCATCAATTTGGAAGGAATGACAGAAACAGATACTGCAGTGCGGGTTGTGGAGCAAACCAATGAAGAATTCTCCATTGAGCCAACTCAGGCTGCACCGTAAGGAAGTAACACAGAGAATCCTGATCAGGAGGAGCCAGAACAGACTAAGACAGATACTCGGCAGGGCTCAATACAATAAGTGAAACTTAAGGAAATGGAAACTCAGCAGTTAGTGCCATATTCAGCTCCTCCACAGGAGACTTTACAGGATAAGGAATAGGATCTAAGGCACCTCAGACTGAGGGGCAAGCAGCAATAATCATAGAGGATGATTGGCTACAGTCTATTGAATAAGATTCTTAATTCGCCCATTTGCATCTGCATCTGCTACTCGAGTTACCCAGGTATACCTACCTGATAAGGGGCACCTCACTATTCCTTCCTGTGCATGGTCAAACATCTTTTCCCCTTAAATAATAAGAAAAAGGGGGCCCTCAAATCCGGATCCTCCCAGCAACCGCATGTGCCTAAAAAATATTGAAGTTGTGCTTTTATCATCATCTATTACTAACGTCGTAAGAATACACGCGTTGCCCTTATTCTTATTCTTATTGCAGTTCATTCTAAGCCAACCCTCTAATATGGACAAGGTGGGGTAAAATGACATTTCCTAAGATCCAAGGAGGGTTTTGAGGATCAATGGGAACCCCTCCTCACTCTCTCGTACAGATGATGCTCCCTTCTAGGTGAGATGACCGAACCCTGGTCCTAATTGCAACGACCAACTGGGATCGATGAGGCGCAATAACCTTTGGGCGGAATATATAAGTGGTTGGGCGTTTCATAAATAGTAGGGCGTTCCTATATTTCCTGGACTTGAGACCGGAAGGCGGGTTCCCAGTGTTGCATACGTAATAGTTGATCCGCCTCTATCATATAAGAATTTGGGGGAGTGAGAAGTACACAATTGGAATTGTACGACACCAGCCAATCTATCAGTGGTTGGAGCAGCTTTCTTTCATTATCGCCTCTTATTTCTTAAAAGTGGGACCTCTCCCCTTGGTCGAGAGTTCGCTTTCTCACCCTCTATTTCATCAAGATGTTCCTTTTAATCCCTGTTTGATTACTCCTTGACTGGAGAAACATATATAATAGAGTGCTTTTCTTTCTTGTCTCTTTTTTTATTATTGGGGGTTTATTATTAATTCATTCATGGGGCAGAGAGAGAAAACTTTTTTATGAGAGTTGTATCAATGGCCCGTGTGGTCCAGCGGTAGTCGAGCAGATGGATGAGATTGTGGCCATAAAAACTATTGCATGGGTTTAGATCTGTTCACTTCGCATTCCATAGAATTCATGAAAGAAAGAATTCATGAAATTCTGACTATTATATATGTAAGTGAGCTGCATCTCACTCGTCTAGCGGACGTCTTAGTCATTCCCTCATATAGTCACCTCCCTCCTTCCAATGTGTGTTCTTTTCACCACTCTCATCTTGTGTGAATCAAAAACCGAAAACCTCGTGAATCAAATAGGAAACCTTGCCTCCGCCGGACGACTGAGAGATAAGCTGGTCCAAGCGAATAAGCAGATTCGGGCAGGCGGATGATGAGAAAACAACTGCCCTCCCCTCGAAGCCCACTGGTTAGTTAGAGTGACCTATGGGTTCACTGCTATGTTACGGTATGCCATTACGAGTCAATTCGAGGAGATGATGGCGATGATCGAGACAAGGGAGATGAGGGAGGGAGAAAGGCTGGGGGTCTAAGGTATGGGCTTAAGAACTCAACGAGGGGGGCAGGGATGCTTGAATAAGAATAGGGGGTAGAGTAGGCTATCGGGTAGAATGGTTAAGCTGTCAACCTTGAGAATGAACCCCTACTATTATGAATTGCGGAACATGGAGGGTTTAAGCATCCGTGTTAGTATCCCAGCATCTCGCTTTAGGGCATGGCATAGCATCATCCCATCTTATGGCATCTTTGGAGCGATACCAGCATGAGTGGAGTATTCGTACTAACTATCGTACGGGCATCCGTCCCAGAGTGTCTCCATAAGTCCCAATCCTCCCGGGGTCCGGGACCAATGGGGGAGGTCGATACATTTGGTCCACATATCTATGCCACCGCCTTGTTAATACGTAAATGCTAGAGCCTCACTGCTCCAAGCTCATCCTTATGCGCCGAAATGTTTTTATCCCTCTCGCCTCTTGGCACAGCGATCGACAACAGAATGGACATGCCTCTGGTCCCTCCCTTATTCCCAATCCATAGGCGCCAATCCGAGGAGTTGCCTCTCGCCCCGTTAGGAGTAAGTGAATAATACGTAGGTTTCACCTTCACTGCTTGTTTCCTCTCTCGCTGCGGCGCAGGGGACGAAGTGTCCCTACTATTATGAATTGCGAAGCATGGATGGTCGTAGCGCCATCCGTCTATTGCCAAATATGACCATTACCCGGTGAGAAGAGAGTAGCGAAGATATCTGCTTCGGTATGAATCTCCGGATTTCTCCAATTCAACTTTGCTTGACCCAGCATCTCGAGAGTGTCTCCGAACCCAAATCGTTTCATTAATAGTAGGAGGGAAATGACACACCCAATTTGGACCAATTAATCCAGGGCTAACGGAAACAATGGGGCCAGAGACCACACCTACGACTGCTTGGACACACCCCAACACAGGGGCTGGGGAATACATACCCTCGTAATACTCATGGTTCGGGGAATATAATAGCTAGTTCGCGTACCCCTTCGTACTACTATTGGGGAATACATAGCTGGGATAGAGAATCAAGTGGAATATGACAAATATTCCACGAGAATAGGAAAGTCAAGTTGGATCAACTGGCTTAGCCAAACACCTGGAGCTGCTAAACATCATTGGTTGACCCTACCTCCTAAGACAATGGCTTGACTCTTCGAATCCCCGTAGGGGGCACTAAGGAGCCTTCCTGGCTTAGACACACAACAGCTACTCTCACTTGAACCATGGCTTGGCTAACTAACTACGAACCAAACCAAGCTAGCTTACTCACTTGAACCATTAATGCTTGCATCAATAACCACGAACCAAGCTAGATCACCTTCACCCATCCTTATACATGCCTATCACTCCTATAACTCTGACCTCTGACCTGAACTGCTTCACGAGCCATCCAGTTACCCTTTACTCGCACAGGGATCAACCTGACCTTGGCAGCTACTACGGCATGAAACAGTGGTACGGGACATAAGCCGCCCTATAGCTCGCACCTTACTGCAGCTACTACGGTCAGCAGCTATCACGCTCTAGCTCTTACCTTCTAAGCTCAGACAATGGCTTGACCCACCACACTGTAGACTACATCAACTGGGTGAACAAAAGCTACTCCATGGGAACAATAGCTAACCCTACCAAGCGGCTACTTACTCGAACTATAGCTAACCGAACCTAGCTGTTCCCATGCATCCTTTTCCCCAACCCACATCCGGTTCCCTAACCGCTCTCCTGGGCATACCTTGACCGGCCCAACCCTTTCATCCATACTTCCCTCCATACATCCATCTGGTGTATCGCTCCTATCTTTTGAGAGGGCCTAACAGCGTAAAGCCTAGAAAATATTATATAGATAACTAATTGATCTCAAGAATCGGAAGGATGACTTGGGACCTTCATTCACCCGCCTAGAACTACTGGGGTGGGGGTGGGGACCGAATCTCACTACTTGTGAAAGCCTAATTCCGCTCTATTGAAAGCCGTTCGATTGAAAGCTTTCAAGCCCAATTCCGTACTTCTATTTCCGCACTTCATTCTTTCTCTCTTCCCGCTTGCTCGACCAAAGAGAGAGCAAGGAGCTGACTGAACCTAAACTACACATGCTATATAACTAACTACACCATTTCAACAGTCACTTACTCATTGTCTTGGTCGGCATTCATTATATAAGTAATTACGCCATTCGAGATAGGAACCAGATGTGCACCTCGGCGAGATAACATAATGACATATATAACTAACTACGCCATATCTAGCAACCAAGCTTACTACGGAGGAGGCTTATAAACCGCGCTTCGCATCCTCTATTTATTTTCCTCAAATAGCTAGAAGGTAAGGTGCTTCGCCTTGGTGGGGATAACCTAACTAAGGGATAACCTTACTAACAGAATGGATTACTGGGACAACAGAATGGCAGTTCATAAGGCAAGCAAGCCACGGAAGCAAGGCAGTGATAGAACGAAAGCAAGCGGGTTAGCGAGAAGGGAACAAGACAGGGCTAAAAAGAGAAGGCAACACCCACCTTTATTCTGCCTTCCTAAGTCCTTTAAGTGGGGGGCCGTTGTCAAGTGAGCCATTCTTCCTCACCCTTCCCTTTCTAAGAAACTGTCACTTTGATAAGGTTTCCATTTCACACTTCGACCAATCTGCGAAACTGTTTTCTTTTCTATGACGTGGGTGACGCGAAAGAAGAAAGATTCTTCACGTTTGAACTGAGGATGGAATAGATTCGGGAGAAATACTGTAGTCCCACCTGCCATTGGATGATCTATCTCTTGATACCTTCCACCTGTGAGACATCTCTATACCTACCTATTGGCAGTATCTTATATCCAACCTTCTCTACAACTTCTTGCTTGAGAGATATCATCTTCTTGCTCCCTGCCTTCGAACTTATGCATGCATGCTTCTACCGCCTGCTTCGACCTTGCCGCTGATAGTCAGTCATAGACAGAAGGAAGGTAGTTGACAGCCGATCATAGCCGATCAATCATAGTTGAATAGACAGAAGGGCATTGCTGAGAGCCGCTAGTTGATCCAGGTGTCGATGCCTTATCTGTTTGTGAACCGATTAGGAGGTCGCTGATAGCCAGCAGTCGTCACCCATAAGGAAGTGGTCATTGACAAGAGCTGGTTGCCATAGACAGTGGTTCCATAGGGTCAGCTGATTGCCGATAGTTGATCAGTCGATCCACTCAATCCAGGTGGAGAGGCCTTCTTGGATGTTTTTGAAAACGATGGAGCATTTCTTCTTGGATATTTTGGAAACAATGCACGATCTCTTACTTCTGATTCACCTGAATAAGTTGCTGAGCCCAGTGGTGAATAACATATATAATGCAACCTTATAAACCGATACATCTTCCAATAAAGGCGTTCCCAACAACTACCGCCCCATCTTACGAAATAGGCATTCCCACAAGAAAAGAGAGTAGGGCCCATCACTGGTCGAGAAGTAGGAGAAGGCCCCCAAGTTGACACCAAACAATATTGATTTCTCAATGGATTAACTACCTTGTTCGGAGCAGGCACTTAGTTTGATTGGAATAGATTCTATAAAAGCTTATCATTCAATAGTTTCATTCAATAAAATCTCCTTTTTATAGGGTCGCAGGTCGGGTGAGTTATAGAATTTATTACCTTCCTCAACTGCTTTAACTAAGCGATTTGATTAAAGACAAACTCGAGTTCGATAACCCATCTGGATCATATAAGGCAACTAGATCGGGATGAAACCAGTCGTTATAAGTCTCATTTCAAGAACGACACATGCTTTGCTAACGCGAAGAACTACTGCTTAGCCTTGGCTAAATCATTTATATATATAACTTAGAATGACTGGTTGGACTAAAGAGAGAGAGAAAGAGAAATACAGCTACTACTTCTGCACTAAGACTACTCTACTAATAGGAGTTAGAAGGAGTGAGAGAGTAGAGAGAAAGGAGGTGGCTAATAGATAAGCTCAATACGAACGAAGATCAAGGCAGACGACACACATTCCATCCCACGCGAACAAGCAAGAGAAGAATAGCTGGAACCCCCACCAAAGCAAGCAAAGGCAAGAGCTGAAAAAGGCGTTATTCCTCTCCCTTGTAACCTCGGTCGAGTCGATGGCGGCCTTTTAGTCGAGGGTTCGGCTGGCTCACCCTTGTTGTGCTGCTTTTTTCGTTATCTTAGCTGCTCTTAGTGGGCTCATTTTGGTTATCAGATGTCTTTGTGTGGTTCTTTCTGATCCCTCTGACTCTTAGGCAGGCCTGAGTTATCCCTCTTATGCCTTGCCTAATACTCTGACTCAGGGTGTTTATGTTCCTATGACTGTAATGCCTTTGTTGAGCGTTGTTCGGTGAGCTCTTAGTTGAGTTGTCCTTACTCTTGTGTTAGTTGTCTGAGTTAGGCAGTATTCCTATCCCTTCTGAGCCTTGCCTTTCTTCTGAGCTGTGTTGTTATTCCTCTGAGTTAGGAGCTTTATGAGTGTTTAGTTATTCCTCACGTTAGGCGGCAGTAAGAAAAAGAATATGTCTGTAGCTTTGGTGTTAGCTGTGTTGTGTTGACCTTTACCTTAGACCATTGACAATTCCCCTACGTATCGTGGTGATAAAAAGAATATATCTTAGGATTGTTGTGAGCCCAGACTGAGTTAGACAATGAGCTTCTTAGTTAGGTTCCTTTATTTATGTTGTGATTCTCCAAGTCTAAAACCCTGAAGTCTATTGGTGAAAACATGAAGTTTCAATGGCGGCCCTCCCCCATATGATGGATGAGCGAGAAAATCCCTCACCATATGAATAGTGAGTGACCCTAAATAATATAGGGCCCTTTGGTCGAGCGTCTAAAGACCCTCATGTTTGCCAGTAATAAAAAAAATATATGAGCTGTGCGCAATATACGTAATAATACGCTCCGCAGGACATCTGAGCTTAGGCGGTCTCCTCATGTTTGTTGCCCTGCCCTATGCCTATTCTCTGATCCCTAAGCGCTACACTGCCCTAAGGTGATAAATAAGCTCAGACGATTTCTTATCTTATACGATGAGGAATAGCGTGATCTCAGCTTCCTAACCAACGATGTTTAACTAAGCCCGATATGCCTTCTTATACGATTAGCTACGATCTAATCTCTTTTGCCTAATCTCTTTTGCTTAACGAGAGATAGAGAATTGCTTAAGGAGAGAATATCTTTTGCTCTTGTTCTTTCCTTCTCTGAGTCCGAGCCCAAGAGCTAAACCAATCCCATCCCTCTTGAAGCTATAATAAGACTCTGGGGAATGTCCTTATCCCGAGAAGCCTCTTATCCCGTCCCGCATCCCAATAACAACAAGTCAAAAAAAAAGGAGGTATAAGCTCTAGTTATTGTTATTCTCTGATCTTAGAAGGAAGGAAGGGCGATTATGAATTCTATCTGGCCCACGTATCTCTGATTGGGATTACCCTCTCCTCTCTCGCCCACCAACTCTGCCCACGCCCACTCATCTCTGATCTTTCATCAATTCTCAGGGTGGAAAACCATGAATTGAAGCGTGATTTAGGTGGTCTCCGAAGGGTCCGACAATACCATAATTACATATCAAATATATGCATTGTCTGCTCTGCTATTGAGGGGAAGAAATATGGGCGTAACGTATTGACTTTGAGGGGAAGAAATATAAGGCATGAATGGAGGTATGGTATTTCTTTCCCAGTAAGGTAGGCATGCTTGTATGCTTTTGTATGCTGTCCATAGGTGTGAGAATAGCATTTCCCTTTCAACCTTCACTGGCTGGTGCCTGGTCTTAAGCTACTAAGCCACGCTAGGCCGACCTCCACTCTTACCATCAGGTCAAGCGAGTCCCCACCATCAAGTAAAGCGAGATGGGATTCATCCTTCGCTATAAGTTCGATAAGAGGTTTGAAAGCATCCCTTTGAAACACACTATTACTTTATTGGTCGGTTGGCATCTTTATTAGTTAGCAATATAGTTTCTTTCGTGAACGGAGAATTGATTCCTCACCGTTTGTGCAAAACTCGGGTGAGTGGCTCCGCCCCCTCCGGTCCCTATTGAGCGCCTCCATTCCTAATTGACTATAAATGACCCTTCCTTTCCGAACTATTGACCTGGCTTTCAATTAAGGGGCCTGACATGAAGTAATTGGGCTAAAATAGTATAGACAAATAGATCTGTCTTGTGCGCACTTCTTTCCCCGGCACGCTAACTCATCCTTTGTAAGGCACTTGATTCTGACCAATTCAAAGTAGTTGGGGGCCGTGAGTCTCATTTCGGTAACTAGAGCTAGGGATTGCTTTTTCTAATTTGCTGGATAGATCGATGTTTCGAGTGGCTGGGGGCGAGGCGCGGTGCACGGAATGAAGCCATACCCATACGGACTGGGTGGACGCCGCGGGATGTCATGCTTTTATTTATACTTCAATGCTTATATATGTTGCACCCAGTCTATGTGCGCTTTATTTTGATTGATAGATCTCGAATCGATTCTAGTTGATTCTGTCTCTTGATTGCTAGATACACACCCGTTTTACTACGCACTTCCCCCTTAGTTCACAAGCTCTTGAACGGGGGACCCAAAAAACTCCCTAACTTGGCGGGGAAAACCCCTGGCCAACACTACCCAGGCTTGACAATTTATGCGCCCTTGCAGGGCAAGCGAGCAGGGTGGGGCACTGATTTATTTGATCGAGTTGATAAATGAGGAGCTGGATGAGGAGTTGGATGAGGAAGGAGCTCGATTAGGATTCCCCAAAAAGCCACAAACACACAAGCAGGGAGCGGTGAAACGAACCATTCAACTTTCACCTTTAGCCTTAAGCCATGAACCATGAACCAGAAGCACGAGTCATGAACCAAAAGCCCTTAACCTCGGAACCTTTAGACGAGTCCAACAGAACAGAGAGAAGAAGCTATTCAATGGCTGAGAGGATAACTTATCCATCATCGCTAGAGAGGATAACTTACCCATACCCTCGGAAAGGAGCGAGGTTAACGACGGTACGACACACAATACGGTACGGGGACGAATGATCCTGTTAGTGAGTAATAGTGATTTAACATAAAGAATGAGTTCATACAGCTCGTTATATATGATGCACCTGTTGAGGATCATACTTATTCAGAGCCCAGAAGTAACAGTCAGTGTCAGGAGGTCATCGCCGATAGAATAAGAAACCCCCATATCACATACCCGAGTCACCTTCAACACATGAGACATCCACTCAACATGGTATGAGTTAGTGAGTTAGGGTCATTCCCAATAGCCCAAAGCCAGCTCTACGTGACCAGGAAAGAGTTGTACGTGACCACCATTTGGAGATCCCCCGTTACCAGTTAGTTGTACGTGACCAGTATACCACGTGACCAGGAAGCCAGCAAGTAAGTGGTCGTGCCGAGTTATACGTTACCTACGCTACGTGACCCATTGGAGTTCGTACCCGCTAGTCCACATATACCCCATAAGGTCCTACCTGATACCTGCATTACACTGAATGATACAACCAGAGGGATAGAACTAAGTCATTTGCAAATTTTGATGAAATTTGAAGTGAAAACGAAGGTGAACAACCGCTGTATATAACGCAATGTTGTATCTTATTATTGGTGGGCGTGGTGTTATATTTTGTGTTGTTCATTTTATGGCTTGGTGTAGGCAGATGCGCTGTATGTTGTATCTGCTGGTGTGAACAAGTGGCAGGGGATGGGCCCCCCGTGGTGGGTGTGAAAGGCTGCTCTATCGGTGTCTTGGTTTGTCGAAGTGGTTGGCTAATAGGAGAAGACTCCCAAATCTCTTTCAATCAAAGTCAAATCAATAACCAATCAAAGTCAAATTAATCACTTTGGTGGGTTTGGCTGATGGCTTGTGATGAATGGCTTCTTTCTATCGCCCCTCCCTTAGTACCGGCTTTAGGGGAATGGTGAAACGGGACATAAGCCTAAACATACTAGTTATAGGGGGAGGGGGTTGACACATTGACTAGTGCTACTAAGATGCATAGTGTGATGGGCCTTTACTACTCGGAGGCTCTGCAGAGAGAATAGAATACTATTTTCTTTATACAGACTACTACTTCGTTATCAGACTAATGGCAAGGACGTATACATGCGGAACAACTTGTTGGACTAAGGAACCTGTCGGTAGTCCTATGGGTAAGGTTTTTGGGAATATGGTCCTCGGTCCGGTACGCGTCGGTGGTCCCACAACAACGAACATGGATGGAGGATTATACTGGTTGTGGGGTTGTATGGATCTCACACGGCCTCATGATGTGGGATGTAGTTAACGCCCTACGACTCCCTATTGGCCTAACTCACCTCACTAAGCGGCTCTACAACGGGATTGGTGCTTACCCATAAAGGACACCTCAAATGGGTGGGTGCTAGATCATACCCTCTTGAACAGGCAGGACTCATGCTGGTTGGTCACCTCTATGAAATCTACCTCCATAGTGCTCCTCCTATAGGGATGCCACTTACTAACCACATGGACTCTCTCTCATGCATGCATGCTGGTAACAACGCCCAAGGGGATATACCACGCACGGGCTCATGCTGGACGTTACCGAACTCATACCTCTCACGAACTGCCTGCTGGGCACGTGGTAACCTTTATTTGAACTAAGGAGGATATTCTATTATCCCGATGACAAGGACCCAAGTGGATTATTATACTAGTATTGGCTTACCAGCTAGCAACTAATAAACCCTCCTGGGTGGTACTGACCTATCCGCACCTCTTATTAAGGACTCATGTTGGCTGGCTGGATGTAATGCGCCCAACCGGCTTATTTGCCACGTACTCCTAATGCACGTACTCCTACATGCTGGAAGGTTACTTGATATCCCACGGGCCCATGCTGCAAGTTTGAAATATGCATATCCCCCATGAGAGTGTCAATGGATCTCCCCCCACGGGCTGATGAAGCTGTCAGTTCAAATCCCTCCTGCTAGTGGAACCTCCTCATAGTGATGGTTGTGGGTGGTATACCCAGACCTAGCTAAGCGGCTGCATGGCTAATTGAAGGATTGGTCTTACCCGCCGCGCTGCAGATATGGTGATTGGGCTTAGGAATAGTTATCGGGTGAAAGGCAAGGAATGGTTATCGCTGAAGATAAGGAAGCGTAGAAGCATGGAAGCGTAGAAGCATGGACAGACTCGCTTATTCCCCGTTATCTGTATCCTTCCCTGTCCTTTTGGTGGGGGAGGGTTAGATTGAGAGCCTGCTTACGCCTCCTCTCCTTAGATTGAGAGCAACTAAAAGTTCCTCTCCTTATCAGTCGAGCCTGCTTGTGCATCCTCTCCTTAACAGTCGAGCCCCTCCGGTCCTCTCCTTATCAGTCGAGCCTACTTGTGCATCCTCAAATGGCAAGAATAAGCCAGTAGGGACTCACTATTCATTATGGTGAGGAGAGAAATATGTTCAAACCTCCGCCATCTTTATCGGTCAATAAGTGACATATATAATAGATATTTTTTTCTGATGATATTATATACGCTACATGGCATAAGGCCTTTCAATCTCTCTCTGATTCCTAGCTACGACCCATGAAGAGATTCATTCTCACTAGCAGCTTACGACCTTATATGACTAGCTTACGCCCTTAGCTAGCTAACTAATCTGACTTACTCACTACGAGACTAATTCATGAGTGGGATAGATAGGCTTCCCAACCTTTTCTTAGCTTAATGAGAGGTAGTATTCCAGGCTTCTTAGCTGAATGAGATAGGATCAATTATAGGATCAAGCTTCTCCTTACAACCTTCTGAGCTTCCCTTAATTAGTAGCTTAATTAGGTGAGGTAAAGCTTCTACTACCCTATCTAGCTTCTGATTAGGGTTGAACCTCCCAGCAGCGCGCCCGCATTTCTACACCCCACCCCCAGTCTGTAGGTGGGGGAATCCGTCGATTCTCACCTCAAGCTCTGCCACTCTGATGAATGGAGTTTCCAATTATATACGTCATTTCTGACAATCATTATCTATGTCATTCCTGAAATGGTGCATGAAGAAATTGCTCACATTCCAGTAGCGTTTTCCAGATGCATGAATCGTTGGTAGAGCCCCGTTATAGTCTGAAAGGCCATTTGCGTGCGTTTTACGGCTCCTTGACACGCCCAAGATGGGGAGCGGAGCCTGCGTAGACCTAAGAAATAGTCTAAAAGGCCATTTGCGTGCGTTTTACGACTACTTGACACGCCCAAGCTGGGAGCGGAGTGTTAGTGCCCTGCGTAGACTGAATATAACCCTAAGAATACGGAATTACATATATAATGAATGAATGCATAATGACATATATAATGAGATCGATGCACTCGATCTCGCCTCTGAAACTTGCATTTCATGTAGTGGAAAGAGGGATTGCAAACTGGCACACCTTGACCCCTCGGGGCATTCGCGTGACCACTGCTTATGGATGGAAGTGCTTAGTTTATCATAACCACTAGCCTTCAAGAACCACTTGCCTGCTTGCTTTCGGGTATCCCTCTCTTGCTAGCCTGACAACTAGCTATCATCAAGAAGACTATGGAATCATTACTAGCATGAATTAGCTTAGAGCTTAGAAAAGGTTGCTTTCAGTTATGGCTTGCTTCCCTCTCAAGTCTACCTTCCCTTCTGTCTTGCCCGCCTACCTTACCACTCACATTAATGAGATTCTTCATTCGCTTAGCTTACTATGACTAGTCTCCCTTGCTTTGGTAAGTCGGGGATAGGGAGTTCAGACAAGAGCTGCCAATCGGTCTTGCCAGCAGGTCCCCCTCACTTGCCCCACACTTCGTTAATACATTCCTTTTCATGCCACCTCTAACTAGTGAAAAAGACAGCTATCGACCTATCAATAGAGTAGGGGTCTTTCCGGGGGATATGGACTCAGCGATTAGACACCGCGTAGAGAAAACTTTCCTTGCCCCCTGGAGGGATAAGCGGCTTCGCACCTTGCCTCTCCTATTTCTTCTCTGGGGCTTCGCACCTTGCCCTCCTATTTCTTCTCTGGCGGCTTCGCACCTTTAGGAGCCAATAATGAACGCCTTTAGGGCAGGCACCAGCCAACGTCTTCGTATGAAATGAACTAGTCTACTATAGATAGTTTACCGAATAGCCAAATAAGATTCTCTGGGAGGGAGCATCGATTAGGTCGACTGGGGCCAGAGAACAAAAAGGTAGGACCGATGGAGTCGCGTGGCCTAGACCTCCAAAAATGAATGGGCTCGTTTGCCCTTAGCTTTGGACTTGATTTAGCTTTGGCCACTGGTTCGAGTGATTTAGCTTTGGCCACTGGTTCGAGTTGGTGCTGCTGCTGGCGCTGGACTTCTGGTTGAAAGTAGGAGCCGCCTAGCCTACACCTCCGATTAGCATCGATCAGGTGGGGCGATGAAGAGAATGAAGCTCGTCCATTACCTCACTTACGGTTGTTGAACAAGGATGGAAGCTCGTCGAAGAAATTCGTTTCTTAGATCCCGGTAGTGAGATTGTGGTAGGGTAGCTAGATTGCTTAGCTGGACCGAGGGCTAACTAAAGAAAGAAAGAATGCTCGATCGGAGGTGGGAATAAGGGAGTATTGGATTGTAGCTCCTCGTTCCCTGCCTCCTTGATCTCCCTGCTTTTATAACCCTGCTTTTCTCCTTGTTGCCTTCCTCCGGGTCTAACTCGACTAGTCTGGTCGGATGGGCCAATCAAAACTTTGGATGGGTATATTGGAGCTAGATTAGTGGAACTCCCCTCTTCCGGAGCGTAACTCTGATGGATCTTGCTCGCAGGTCTTGCTAGCTTGGGATCGCTGGCTGGTGGGAAAGGATAGAATGTCCAGCTAAGAGCCCTATGATCG
>APFE030041458.1:32781-44315 GCA_000404065.3 Pinus taeda
AGATCACAGATCAATACACCAGTATTTTGACGTGGTTAAAACCCTCAGAGAGGGAAACAGTCCACGGCCTGCGCCAACGTGGCTACTACAGGCAATTTATTAATAAAAGAATGAAAATTACATAAGCTTCTCTCATGCACGGTGAACCTACAAATGACCCTCCATGCGCTTTAAATAGAATTCATGGACCAATCGGGTGTCAAGCCACGGATCAAGTGTCGGTAATACCGAGGAGAGAATGAAACGTCGAATCACTACATATCATGACCGGATTGTAAGTTACAAATGTACATAGTAAAGAAACACACTTTACCTAACTCTATACTAGACCAAGTTATACTTAACTATTCCTATGTGTCGGAATATCCTAACACCCCATAGCATGTTTTGGGGCTCAAAGCCCAAGTTTGGTCAAATATTGTTGTAAGACTCCGCGAATTGCGGGCACGGAGCGCGAAGTGTATGTTGAGTCATAGGGTTGTCTGCCCTAAGTTTTGTAATGTAATGTAATGTAATGTAATTTAATGTAATGTAATGTAATGTTGGCCTACCCATGGTCCACAGACCATGGGATTGTATAAATAAGAGCGAGGCTCTAAGTTGTAAGGCAAAGGAAAAAATGGAAGGAATGGAGAGCAAAGCATGAGGAATTGAGTCGGATCTGTAAAGACTTGGATCGTAGTAGTAGGAAGAGGCTCTGCAGCTAAGTGCACACAGGCCTAGTAGAGTCCGTAGTTGAGTGCGCGGACCCCTATAGCTCAATGCGTAGGGCAGAGTCGGGTCTATAACCAAGCAAGAAGAATAATAAAAGGACGTTTGATTCCAAATATTGCGTACCTATTTTTGTCTTACTTTCTATGCCTTTATACTATTTTGTTTATCACGCGCACTTATATGAATGTTGAACACTAAATTGGGCTCATATAGATAAGCTAAGTAATTGATCCTTATTATATTAATGATAAGGAATTTGGGTAACAGTATGGATCGCACCTCGAACAAGGTTGCGTGAAGGCAACATCGTAGGTCGCAAGGGACTGATCGCTGCACGTAGCAATGTGCGTGCAGGGTCAAACCGCAAACTGCCAAAAATCATCAAACATCTCTAGGGTGCGGAAATCTGGTTCTAGCACCCTCCCATACTACATCGGGTGAGACCTCGGTCCACGCTCCGTGGACTATTGCTGAAAGGGCGAGTAGTACCAGGATTTTTTTGGCTAAATCATTGTTGAACCTGAGTTAGGCCCATACAAGCCAACAAATGGTTCCCTTGCTAGGACCGGGATCTGCATAAGGGATGTCTGATGTTGTGGCACTGGAATCCAACAAAGAAATAAATTGAAGAGTGGTTGGACAAGAATATCCACAAGTTCACGATGTAGGAAAATAGGAATCCGCAAGTGTCTAAGGAGCAGTGGTTGGAGCGCTACTTATATATGGAAATCCACGAAATTTTCTTTGCTTCCTTTCCTTCTAAGTTATATGAGTGGATCCTGAAGCTAGCAGATAGTCAAGGTAGGTGCAGGATTGATAAATTGATTGCGTGGACTCCGAAATTACTACACAGATTAGAAGCCTTGAGAGATAAGATCATGCACAATGTGGACCGTTGGCTCGATCGAATTATAGGAGGATTTATCACTGAGTTCATAGTAGATACGACTGTCAGCTATAGTGAGGTGGAACGACGCTTCCTCAAAGGACCGTGAGGTAAGTATATTAAATCTTTTAACAATTGGATTAAGATGCTATTGTGTGAAAAGTGGGTTATGTGACTAAATTAATGTTTGGAACTACGCGGAGTGGGAAGATCTATAGAAATGAAGGTAGTGCAGGGATAGAAAATAGGCCCTTGATTTGGCCGCAACGAGAAAGAGAGGAAGATCTCATGGAAATTTCACCAAGAAGCGCGGTTAGTCTAATAAGACAGCGGATTCCGCATTTACCACCTCCACCTACACTGCCACTTGTCTCACCATCTTCACCTCCATCTCCACCCACCCCACCTCCGCAATCCTCGCAATTCAGTATGGCGAGCGCGATCAAACTCCTAGTATTCAGAGGAGTAGGAAATGAAGATCCGAACCAATTTTGGTTCTTCATGAGGGCAATATGGGAAGCATAAGGAGTTGTGGACGACAATATAAAGAAGGCTACATTGGTAAGCGCATTGCAGAATCATGCCCTAACATGGTACATTAAACACTCTAATGATCGTCCAAACGCAAGAATCACAGAAATTCAGGCAGCGCTGAACAGGGAATTTAGCAGGCCAAAGTCGGAGACACAATCAATTATTGGATTTAAGGAGATCACGATGCTCCCGGGCAAGACCCCCTATGATCTAGATCAAATACTAAAGAGTATGATTCATGAAGCCAACATGACAATGACGGATGCATAGCACTACACATGGTTTGTAGCATCACTATGACCGCATTTAAGGACGACACTATTACAACAAAAGCTTTCCACCGAGGCTGAAGCTTTAGAGATGGCAATGAGATTGCACGAGACCCCTATACAAAATCCTGGGTCTGGGAGTCTAGCAAATCCATGTGAAACTACAAAATTTGTGTCTGGAAATGCATAGCTTGAAATAGGATAGGACACCTTGGCCAGAGGCACGCGAGAAATTATGGTGCATAAAATGTAAAGGTCAAGGAGATGATAAGGACCATTGTCCAGTTTTCGAGAACTACTTAGCGGTAGGAGGGCCAATGCCATTAAGGCCAAAGGAACAAGCAGGGCCCAGTGTGGTGCCTACATTATGGTGCGTGATCTGTCAGATAGGAGGGAAACACAATACAGATAATTGTCACCTATTGCAGAAGTATACATAGACCTCCCAACCATTGTTCTGTAATTTTTGCAGGTTAGTAGGCCATGATGAATGCACCTGCAGAAGCTACGAACTAATGATGGATCGGACTCCTGCCTATAGAATGTAGACCAAAACGTGAGCCCTCAATCTGAATGCAGGGATGACACGTGTTGGATTTCAGGGGCGTGGACAAGGACGAGGAGGAATGAGACCAGGAAGGGGTCGCAGACAAATAATTTGTTACAATTGCAGAGGGCCAGGGCACTACACCCGCGATTGTACAAATCCGACCAGAACATCGTGTTTGTACTGTACTCAATTTGATCATGAGGCAAAGGACTGCCCTACATTGATAGCAAAGCTGCGTGAAAAAGGGGTACTCTAGCCTCCCCCGACCCAGAATGTACAAATGATGAGGTCTGAACCACGTGAAGAGGACCTGAATGCAAACATAGTGCTTAGAAGTTATATCATGAGAGGAGATGAAAAGGGTAAGTAGCCTGAAGGAAGTGCGTGGGTTCGCAAGGCTCCTGCAAAGGAACCTAAATTTGATTTAGAGCGTGCGAAGGAGACATTCATGGAAGCTAAGAAGAGCTTCATGGAGGCCTCCACTTCAGGTAGTAAGGATCAACCAGAATCAGGGATGGATCCTTCAATGCTCACTACCTTTCCGGAGACATGCATGAAATTTTTGTGCGACAGCAAGACGGTAAAAGGACTACAGGAGCTTATCACTAGGTGCACAGGGTCAGGAGAACCACGTGTGGTCTAGAAAGTTAGAAAGCATGCATTGCACACAGGAAGGGAAATGAGATTGACTGCGCAAATCAGAGAATATGAAATGGATCAGGTGATTCTAGATTTAGGATTGGACGTGAATGTATTACCAAAACAGACATGGGAATGCATGGACAGGCTCGCGTTGCAGTGGTCTCCTATTCAATTACTAATGGCTAATCAGCAGAAGATCCTATCGATGGAGAAATTGCAAGGAATAATAGTGGATATTGAAGGTGCGAGCACGCTGGCAGATTTTGAAGTGACAGAGATTGTCGATGATAGCAATCCCTATCCCGCACTACTGGGCATAGACTGGGCCACTGATATGAATGAAGTCATAAATTTGAAGAAGCACAAAATGAGTTTTGAGAAAAATTCAGTACGCGTCATAGTACCGCTAGACCTTGCCAAAGGAGTGCGATACACTGAACCGATGTGTGACGATGATAGTGATGACAATCGCGATTGCATCTACAAGATAACTGCACAAAAACGGGATTCGGTGAATCCAAATGCATATGGTAGGATTTCATGGGAGCACAAAAGCTCCTACACTTCAGATTCAGATGAAGAGAACGATGGCAGAATCGACTGCACGAAGTAACAATGCCCAACTACAATACAATGATGAGATCACTGCACTATGTGACAACAGAGGTAAGGGATCTACCAATGTACGATGGGTTGACAGCAGTGGAGGAATTTCTAAACAAATTTGAAAGCACAGTACCAAAACAGCAGTGGTTCAATGCACTAGAATGGGCACTGCGCGCTACGCCCACAAGATGGTGGGGTAGACATCAAAAAGTTTTCAAGGATTATTGCCAATGCAAAAGGATGATGCGCCTACAATTTGGAAAACCCCAGTTAGGGATAAGAGCTGGTTGCGAGGGACAAAACAACTTGCACACCCACCTTTCCCAATGGGTGCAGACCTATGACATTCAGCTCGCCCCAACACACACCAGTCCTAGAATAGAGAATCGAAACAAAACGAAGTGGCAGGAAAGGCGAAGCGCACTACGGATTATCCACGGAGAAGAGTTCAACAGGGTGTGTGAAGTACTGAATAGGGTTCACTAGGTGTGACACACCGACTGGGACCTACGAGTTCTAGCGATCTAATGGGCCTATAGGACAATGTGCAAAACCCTGACCATGAAATCAATCCCAAGATTGTGGACTGGAGAAGGGACCATAATCTCTGAAGAGCTTGCAAAGATGAACCCACACAGAATAGCACCTACAGGTGTGATAGTGTGCGAAGCCCAGAACGAAAAAATCACATAGCTACCCGAAGTAGAACACGTAAGACTTCAAGAAGCCATTCGGGAAGGGAACCGTAGACTTCGCGAACTTGAAAAGGACTGGGTACGGCTAAGGAAGAAAAGCATGTTGATGGACGTAGAGGTCAAGAAGTTGGAAGACGAAATAAAGGAAGCCTTTCTTGTCGAAAAGCCAAGGGTGGTACGGCAAGGTACACATTCCCATAGTGATAAGTGGGAGAACTATCGCGAGAATTAATTAGTTTGTTGCCGTGGCTCAAACCATATATCACACAACACAGTAATCAAGAAAGCACACTACAACCAGTAGAGCACGCGGTGAGAACAACTGAGGATTTTTTGCGGACTATCCTGAGGAGTGAAATGGAGCTTCGCATAGGTGGTGCGACCACCTAACTAACCGCCGGAAGAACAGTCCCAGCGCTTCAGGTAGTTGAAAGGGAGCGCGGGAATATAAAAAGTCGGCTTGGGAACTACGTGATTAGGGAGGTGCGTGCAGAGTCAGCATGTCACAAGGTTCACGCCCGCACATGGGGGGATGCGCTGTTGTGCAGGTAGGCTGGGAAGAGACCATTGGTGTCACTGTTCATGACGAGATGTCCGGTTTGAGGCCAAAAGGAGTAGGCAGCGGGCATTTAAGGCAGCAGTTATGGGCCACAAGACAACACTTGTTCACTTGATAATTGAGAGGTTGAATAAAGCACAAAGTGTTGAGCATTGAGCAATATTAGAGCCCCTAAGATCGTGAAAGACTATATACAGCGTAGACAAGATGACAACTACTAGGAGAGGTTTTGGCTTTGAAGAAGAAACCGCTGGTGAGGCTGCGCAAACCCATATGGTACATGATGTTCTTGAAGATACTGGGGTTGTGCCAGAAATCCCGAAATCACCTCGGACACCAAGACCAAAAAAAGATAAGCAGACAATGGGACCAGTCTGCATGTCCCCGAGCAATCCATGGTTCGGTAAGCTGTCAATGGAGGAAAAGGGCAAGGCAGTCACCATTGAGTCAGATGAAGAGGAGGAGGACTTACAAGCTATGATTTCCGAAGTAGAGGAAGGAGAAGACGTGGAGGAGGACGTCCAACAGATGCGTTCTGCAGCAAAATTACCCAAGTATGTCCCTCCACGAAAAGGGAAAGCTAAGGTACCAAAGGACCTAGATGCCGCAAAGAGTGCACTCCAGACCCCACTACTCCTTGATGGAATTACCTTTGAGGGTCCACTCCTAGGTCATGTGCCTACCCTAAAATTTGAAGATTGGGACCTCGCAGACAGCGAGAAGTTCCTGCACTTAGAGACAGCGAGCCTGATGAAACAAAATACGGAGGGGTCATTAATCACATTAGAGCTGCGAAAATGTTGACCTAGATTGTCATTGATGCTAATATGGCAATTTTCTGGATGAGTAAACAATGATGTGAATACAAGCAGAGTGGATCCATGAAGAAGCAAGAGCAAGAAGCCAAGGAGAAAAGCCATCAAAAGGGGAACACATCAGAGGAGTATTGCAGAATATCAAAGAAGAGAATATCGGAAGTCACGGGAGCTATCAAGAGAAGCATATCGAAATATTTCATCGAAAACAGGTTATTGGAAGCCATCATGAAGCCAAAGCGTAAGAGGAAGAGGTCATTGGAAGCAAAGAGGAACATATCAGAGCAGAGAATATTGGAAGTTGTCAGCCGTGGAGTCGTATTGGATGGTGTTAAGAGATGAACTATGGAGGTGAGTTTTTCGTTCTGGCAGAAAAGGAATCCGGAGGAGAGCCGTGGAGCAGTCAATGGTAGAAGATCTACGGTCATCAGAAGAAAATCAATTTGGGGCGTTAACCAAGACGAAGGACAGATTTAAAGCTATAAGCGGGATTTCAGGCAGATGCAAAATGGTAAGTGGTATTTAAAGGAAAGTGCCCAATTCCATTCAATGGTTGACACATAGCAACTAGAGGAGAGAGAAAAACTACTCATTTCGGGCAGGTAACTCTCGTGCAAGTTGTCCACCTGAAATCGTTGTAGACCGTCAAATTTTGGGGGTTGAAATCTACGGTGGAGAATGAACCCGATAAATTTATACCTTGGGAACTGTATCCGAGTGGGTTACATCATCACCATTGTAATACGCCTAATGCTATATCGTGTTCGCCATCTCAGAGGTTATGCATCTCAAGTTATAGAGGAATGGCACACTATAAACTATGATTGTGATATATATATACGGACCCAACGGAATTATTAAAAACATTTTATAATCATATCGCATCCAGTAGGGACAATTGGCAATCAGCCATCGGTGATGTTATAGGCACGACGTATAAAAGACCTCCAGAAACTTGCGATTGTGATTGAGATAGTGACGTGTCTGGTGGGACCATCCATTATATATTTCTAACTATGTTAATGGGGCATCGGCTAGATTTCAATTGTGATTGTGGGATTATTAATGTATATTGTATGAATATTAAAAAAAGGGGGCCTCTCTGATATTTTCTTTAATATGCAACATTACTGTAATTCGGCCTCTCTTCCACATTAACGTGTCTTGTGAGTATTGAAGGATTCGAAGAGACAGAGGAATCCGAAGAGTGAGCGTAGAGGAAGCTCAAGCAATCAAGGAGTAAGCCAAAGGTCAGGCGTATCAGGCATATAAAACAGAGAACAAGGAAAGTTTAGTGTTGCTGGCAAACTGTAAGAAAGAAAAGGAAGTCGATGTTCTGTAAGAAGTGGAAGGAACAGGAGGACAGAAGTAAGTCATAGGTCCAGCAGCGTTGGGAGAAGAGAATTACAACCAAACAGATCCAGATAGTTTACAGCAGAGGGTTGGATCCCTTGAGGTTGGTGCCTCAGAAATGAAAGGATTGGTGTCCTAGGAGTTGGTGATCCTAAATTCAAGGTTGGTGCCTTGTCAAGACATAGTTGGTGCTCTGGAGGTTGGAGCCTCACAAAGAGTCCAAGTTGGTGCTTGGCAACTGATTGAAACCATATATATATATATAATATATATTTATATTATCTTTATATATATATATATTGTACTTGATTTATTGCAGAGATCATATTAATAAAAGCATCTATTCCTGTTATCTATTTATGTGTTCCAAATATAAATGTTTTTAACTAATAAAAATGATAATTGAAAAGAAATATTGATTCACCCCCCTCTTAGTATTTCCAACAAAAAATGGATGCGTGATATGGAGAAAGCCGGGATACTTCATCTGTAGTGGATACCACATTTTCACCATGCGCCTATTACTATTTTCATCTTCAGGCAGCTGCTTTGCCTGGTGCATGATGGGTACTTATGGCTGGAGGAGCCTATTCCCATCATAGCTGATCTCATCCACAAAATGTTTTGGCTTCCCTGTAAGGGAAAGGAGCCCGCGACGATAGCAGGAAAAAGTAGTGATTTGGCTCTCGCGGAAGCCATGAAGGCCAAATACAAGCTTGAAAAGAAAAATAGGGGTTATGCCATCATTAGTATCAAGGATAAAGGGGTGCATGTAGCTACCCAACTCCTGGTCGGCAAGTTAATGAGAAAATGTCACGTCGATGAAGTACCAGCGTCGGTGATTGCGTTGGCCGAATAGTGCGCAAAGGGGGTCCATTTCAACTGGGCCGAGTTCCTCTGTGAAGAATTCTCGATCAACTGTCAAAAGGCCCAAGATCAGGGTAAGACCTTCCACTATGTTTGGTTGCTCTTATCCATTTTGTTGGTAGCGGGAGAACTGCCTAAGGATAGTCAGTTCTCGAGCATTGAATGTGACTTGCCAGAAGCCATGAAGTACGCTTCGCTCTGGGCTACCAAGGATGTGAAAAGGATTCGTGACACCCAGATTTTCTGGGTGCTCATGGAGGTGAGCATCTAGATGTGGATTAATAGGAGGTCACACCTGTCCCCCACAGTGCACAACAGTCTGCAGAGTTTTGTAGACTTCAAGGCAGACATGCACAATATTTACATGAGGGTGCGAAAGGATCCGGACAAAGCTCCCATTCATAGCCACTGACGACGCGATCTTCATAGTGTTAGAGACATGGCCTCCTGAGTCACGTGCCCCAGATTTGGCAGAATTGGAAAAGGTAGCAACATAGAAAAGGAAGGATATGGCCAAGTTGCATGTCACACAACTGGCCGAGAAAAGGCGCAACAAAAAAGCGGCAGCCGAGGCAGCCTCAGAGCAAAAGAAGGCCGCCGAAGCAGCAACAGTAGCGTAGACAGCAGAGGCCACAACATCATAGGCAAAGGAGGGCCAAGAAATGTCTGCAGGATAGGAGGCAGAGGACACAAGCCTTGCAAAAGAAAGCGCGGACCCAGGAACCACTTCGACCCAACTTAAAAGACACACATCATTGAAAGATTGAGTCCACGGAAAAAGGTCAAGGCTTTGAAGCTAGCCATAGACCCGATCACGTTAACCGAAGGTGACCTCTATGACATCGGCGAGATGGTTCGCGATGTCACCAAGGAAGCACTCCAAGAAGTTATGACGGAGCAACAGACTATGTTGGGGGCCCTAAGGGTGCAGCTGTAGGAACTACAGGTATGGACCCCACAGGAAGGAACCTTGGCCACCTACATCGCAGCAGGCACATCAACAGTAGAACAGATGCTACGCATGAGGATGGTCAATACCATAGTGTTACTGGAAGAAGCACTAGCAACATCGAATGAGATCAACAAAGCTGCAGTTGGCAGGATCAAGGGACTTGGCCTTAATTTGGCTGCCCTTCCATGAGAAACATCGTACCAACTGCAAGATAGAATAACAACAGAACTCTGAGCCAGGGAGGGCTGCGCGATACAGGTTCTGAGTGAGAGAAGGATAAACATCGAACGGCTCAGCCTACAGCATGATGAACTGGTGTCATATAATCAGCGGTTGGAACAGGTGGTAGACGACACTTGTAGATGCATCCCGAAACTAGCCATCCCATTAGATCTACTAGCAGTAGAGCGGATCCACAGGTTGGCGATCGACGTCGGCGAGGCCAGAGCAAAAATGAGAAAGGTTCAGCTGGAGCTGAATCTTCAAATCACCGAGCTGTGGTTGAAGGCGCAGCCTTCCACTCCCCCGAAAGTCAGAGAACATCACGCTAGCACTATCCAAATAGGGTTGGAAGAAATTGGACAGGCATTGCAAGACTATACTGGTATGTTGGACCAAGCCTTTGTGGTCCTCACATCTTTCTAGGAGGACCCCAACATATAGCACCTGGAAATAGAGGCACGCGAACTCTAGGAACAGTATGACAGTGTTCGAGGAACTACATAGATAGTTGTCCTCACTCAATGGCTCACAAAGATATAGTAATCAAGGGCACTGAAATAGCAGGTGGATGTCGTGAGACAGAAAGAGGAAGTTCTCAAAGCACGCGTCCATCCATGGATTGACGAGGCCTTCACCATCACGATAGACATCGCAAGGAATCTCGCGTAGATGCAGGGGTCGTACGTGCTAAGACGGGGATTTTCTCCTGACAAGGAAGCTTTGGAAGAGCGCATGAAGCAGGTCCAACAAACCATAGAGCAGTGCACTGCGAACCTCCGAGGAGAGCGAGACCCGCTAGAGGGACTCCATGCCAAGATCATTGCACTAACAACATGACTTGAGGGCAAGTCATGATGCTTGTATTGGGGGCCTGTTGCACATAGAATCCCCCCCATAACATGTTTTGGGGCTCAAAGCCCAAGTTTGGTCAAATATTGTTGTAAGACTCTGCGAATTGCGGGCACGAAGCATGAAGTGTATGTTGAGTCATAGGGTTGTCTGCCCTAAGTAATGTAATGTAATGTAATGTAATGTAATGTAATGTAATGTAATGTAATGTAATGTTAGCCTACCCATGGTCCGCGGACCATGGGATTGTATAAATAAAAGTGAGGCTTTAAGTTGTAAGGAAAGGGAAAAAATGGAAGGAATGGAGAGTGAAGCATGAGGAATTGATTCGGATCTATAAAATCTTGGATCGTAGTAGTAGGAAGAGGCTCTGCAGCTGAGTGCGCAGAGGCCTAGTAGATTCTGCAGTTGAGTGCACAGGGCGGAGTCGGGTTTGTAAGCAAGCAAGAAGAATAATAAAATAACGTTTGATTCCAACTATTGTGTATCTGTTTTTGTCTTACTTTCTATGCCTTTATACTATTTTGTTGATCGTGCACACTTATATGAATGTTGAACATTGTTAAATATAATTGGGCTCATATATATAAGTTAAGTAATTGATTAATATCAAATTAATGATAAGGAACTTGGGTAATAGCACGGATCACACCTCGAGCAACACTGCGTGAAGGTAGCATCGCAGGTTGCGAGGGACTGATAATTGTGCATAGCAACATTCGCGTAGTGTCAAACCATGGACTGCCAAAAATCATCAGACATCTCTAGGGTGCGGAAGTCTGGTTCTAGCACCCTCCTGTTATGTACCTAGGGGGGGTAATATGGGGTACCGAGGGAGGTACCCAAGGTAATAATGTAATAATGGGATGGGCCATAGTAATAAATAAGGTGGTTAACCCATGTCATGTAAGGGACCACAAGTAGTTAATAATAATGTCATGGGCCCATTGTATTAGTTGATGGTATGAGTAAACCATGGTAATGATGCATGGTATTGTATGTATGAGGCCTATATAGAGGC
>APFE030041458.1:52780-94886 GCA_000404065.3 Pinus taeda
TAGTGATTAATTAATTATTCTTAGAGAAAAATAAGATAAATAATGATTTATCTATTTATTTTTCATGATTGGGTCAAAGTTGACAAGGAATAATAATAAAACAATGGTTTAATTAATTATTCCTAAAAGAAAATCAAATAAATAGTGATTTATTTAATTATTCCTCATGGGTTTAACTATAAATTACTTAACAAAGATGGTTTATTAAGTAATTTCTCACAGTGAAAGCAATTTTACTATGGTAAATTTGGCTTTACATGGTGTACTTCAATCCATCTAGTAAATTAGGCTAGATGATCAGTTTTTTGGTGATAACAGATTTCCCCCCAACGTACGAGTGTTAGGAGAAAAACGTATGACCGAAGTATGTTGTAAAGACACAATCTCTTAGACAACACAGGGGAGTCAAGGAGAGAGAGAGAGAAATGAAGCTGAATTGAAAGATGATAGGGACAGAGGGGGCGAGACTAATGCAAGTCTCATTTTATGTTGTGGTATCAGACCTCAATGAGGTGGGGGAGGCATACCCATACCCGCTGAGATAACTTAGTACAAAAATAATTGTTCGCCCAAAAATATAAAACTGAGCAATGAAGTACATGCTAAATGGTACATGATATGTTGGCATAACAGAGCCATAAAATAATACAGTGTGTCCCATATACATAATGCACCTGGTAAAAACATAAGCCATGAATGAATACAATAATCTCTAAGTACATGAGATACAAAGCCCCTTCCCTCAAAAATATGGGTGGGAGGGAGGGTAGAACAACTGGAGAAGCCCTGCCAAACAATGAAGGGCTCTACAAAACTGACTGGATCATCTGGAGGACACATGCATGCTATGAACATTGCAATCGGTAGGAACCAAACCCATCAACTCTGCAGAATTGCATCTAGGGTTGTAGCATAGTAGGTATGCATCTGGGCATGTGGGGGGCTACCTGAAGGGCCACCCCCTCATGAGGTCTGAAACATCTCACACACACCCAAGAATCACGGGTACAATCTGTTGCATCACTAGACCATCAAGTGTATGGATGACTACCATGAAACAACCAAGTCAAAGGGAAATAATGATACCCTCTACTCGATCCAAGGCACCAAACAAGAATGGAAGATGGAACTAAGATACATCGTCCTCTAGGTCGTTCTTCTGGAATAAATGAGTTGATGTCGACATAATAGGACCTACAATAAATGAGGCAATGATGATCCTCAACTAAAGAACGAGGGAAAATAGTAATGTGACTGATGGAATGACACCAGGGATAATGGGGAAATGGGACTGAAGGACAAACAGACAACTACCCTTGTCAGAGCATAAAGTGCATGGTTGACTTGGCAGCAACTGACTCAACTTCGGAGGGTATAGGGAAAGTATGCCTAGAGGCCAAAATGGGCAACACGGGATGAACGATATGCAAATATGGATGGAATAATGTGACATGAGATGATAGGACATGAAATAGACTCCAAGAATGCAATGGTGACTCATCGCAGATGCTCTGAACAAGGGTGACTCGATGACGCTGCCACACAGACTACGCCCGATGGAGACCATCGAAACATGAGTAAATGATGGTTACTCATGATGAAAATCGACATATGGTATGACAAGTATTAAGATGAGGTGGACCTCAAAGTACAATTGTCGATTTATGATGAAATTCAATTTTGAGAGACGACAAAGTGACCTTCTTGGAAAAATGGTTTCCTGGTGAAGTATCTAATCATCAAAAACTGAGGAAGACCCATTTAGACCTTGGTGAGATTTCCAATGGTGCTGACGGTTCGTCAAACTGAGCTACAGTCTAGTCACAATGGGTGATAGAAAATTTGGGGATATTTTTATGAAAGGACATTTTCCTTCCAATTTGGATTCATTTATTAAGTGAGTTTTGGTGAATTTGGAGAGGAGTAAAAGGCCCTAAATCTTGTGGAGATTATAGTGGACAAACTGACCATCGAAATCAGGATCTACAACTTTCAGGTAGGTGGCCTTACTCATCTCTTCAATTTCAATGGTTTATTTCCTAATTTTTGGCACCTGACAGCTCCTTGAGAGACCCAAGCCCTTGCTCACGATCGCATTGCACTTTCTGGGTCTAGAAAATTGTGATTTGTGGCTAGAGGAAGGGTTATCTACTAGCCTGGTGGGGGTTGTAGGATGATCAGTGTAGACCATTGTTTTCTTCTTTGAACTGACAAGACATGTGGTGTTTTGCAGGCATGGAAGAGTTGAAAATCAACTAGCATCAACGAGACTTGGATACTCTTCGATCTGAGATTGAGGGGGATCAGGTAGTTTGAGCAGCATTGGCTCATTATGGAGTTCTCAAGTTGATAGAGAATCCACTGATGAGGGCGATTAAGCCCTTTCTATCGAGAATTTTGAGTTATTTGGATCTAGACCAGGAGGTCTTTGTCATGCAAGGGCACAAGATTGAGCTCACATTATAGGATATTTACTTCTTGACCGAACTACCTCCCCTTGGAGTGGTGGGGGATATTCATCTGGTGTTACCTTGTGGGAGGAAAATTACTGAGTTCGTGGAGCGCCATTATCGACGGGGTGTTCGTGTCAAGGACACAACTATCCTGCTTGTTGATCTAGAGAGGCAAGAGACACAGGTTGTTTCCACATTTGTGCTATGGGTCTTGGGAAGTCAGGCGTTCCACCACATCACTAGTGGGAGATGATGTTAGTTGAGAGTGTTTTGGATGGGACCTACTATGGGTGGGCCCAGATGATGTTGTCATCGGTAAAATGATAGTTGAGTCTTTGGAAGAGGCAAGTGAATTGTCACTGTGCTTTTGGCACAATACTATGTGTTTTCTTCTTTGAGAAGATACCCACTATCCATCCTCATGTACAAATATGAGATGGGGGTGGACAGGAGCCTAGGATGCGCCGCTAGGGGCATCTACTGTGGAGAGGAGGAGGAGGGGGAGTCAGACAGGTGTTCCAACCTGAGTTTTTCACACAATGGGATCAAATGCCCCCTTACATTGATGATTACCCTTATATCAGGATGAATTATCAAGGGGATCCTGACTTGTCACTTCTGCTCGGGCGAGCATGGGGATCAAACGGTAAGTGTTAAGTTGCTATGTTTTATGGCGCATTTTATATTTTTGTCACATGTATATGGTACTAAGTGTGAAATATTTTGTATGCAGACATAGCACTGGTGAAGCCGGCAGGATATGTAGGCCAAGTCACAGCGCTTGGGGCTGCAGATCGAGGGACTTCATCGTCACAGCAGGGTCCACAAGATACTGTGCTGCTTTCGTATTTTCATCATAGGTTTGATGTACTTTTGACCGGGTTTTCAGAGCATGGATGGAACAACTTAGAGGAATTATACACATATGATCGCATCGGCCTTCCCTCAGAGTGGCGAGGTATCGTGTGCTGTGTGGCGATGGTAGGTCAGGTAGTACGTGATCTACGTGCAAGTGGAGCTGAGCCTTTGGCGCGAGATCCACCAGACAGTGACTAGATGTAAGGACATATGGGTCCCTTTGATTGTGATTTTTGTAACATGTTATGGGCATGTCAGATGTATTTAGAGCTATGGCTCCAAACACTTTTATGATACATAATATGATTATGGATTTTATATGATGATGATGGTTCACCATTTGTTTTTTTTATGGTTGTCTTCGTGGGATACATGTGGTAAATGCCAATCTAGAATGTTGTTTGCAATGGTATCTACATAGTGATTTTGGGCTCGAGGCACATGACTGAAAGTAATGGTTTCAAATTCATGTACCGATAGCTTCACTCATAGATATTTTCTAAATAGGACTTGGTTATGCACATGATACACACCATTCAATTGCATGACAAGTAGAAAGGAATCTAAACGAACATGAAGATGAAGGATGTAATGAGCAAGGGCATCGACTAACAAACCTATCACTCCATCATATTCGACCTGATTATTGGTGGCAGATTCAATGCATACTCTGTTTGAAAGGGCTAACATATGCAAGGGGGTAAAAATGGCCCAAGTTACTGAGGCTATATTCCAGGAGAAGCGACTTACACCATGGGCATGACTGATATACAGTGTGGATGATGCATCCATCTAAAAGGTGCAAAAGACAACAGATGAGATGATGCAATCTACCTAACTTCATGGTAGAAATAAAGACACGCAAATCAAAGGGATGTGCTATGAGCGAAATTTCTTGAGGTAGAGCGCATTGGGAGAGTTAGGAAGGAGATGGCCTTCAAAATCCTCTAAATAAATTCCCCCTTACTTAAGGGTAGGGGTAATCAGGGGTAGACCTTGTTTCCATGGTGTCCTCATCAGGCTGGGCGATGGGTGGACGGGAGGAAGACTAACTACATGATGCGGCAGGATTACCTAGTGCATCAACCTAAGAAATAAGGTTCACATACGCATTGTCTTGAATGGTAGAAAATAGACTGGTAGATGGAGAATCTATTGATGTTGAGACTTGAGATTCTATCGAAAGAGGTTCAACAGAAGCGCGCGCAAAAACCTCAGAAAGTTTTTTCTATGAGGAACTCAAGGATTACGATAGGTAAAGAATGGGGCCTGTGGTGTTCATCATCTCGACATTGGGGGGAGGGATCACAATAGTAGGGCTAGCATTTCCCTATTCTTATTGACTAGTGGTACCAGAATCCACAGGTAGAGGACAAGAGGCTCCACTACAAGTGGCCTTGTATTCACAAATCGCCTCAAGGCAATCGCGAAATTCATCGAGATGAGGGAAACAATGGGAATAGTGACCATGAAGATCACACAGGGCACAAGGGTGGTTTGTACGAAGCATTTTGAGTTTCTTAGGTGGGACCGGTAAGTTAACATGGACTTCCGGAATAATCGACTTAAGGAATGCCTCATGAGCCAAAGGTCTAAGTTGAGGAGGTTCAGGACAATTGCTGGTGGCATGCCCGACAACTTAACACAAAGTGCACGGGGGTGATGGCTTTGGGACCTTAGGGTCTGGAGGAGCTTAGGGAGCCTTGTCCTTGAGTTCTTTCCTTTTAGATTTTCCCCCCTTGCCTGATGCTTTCACAACAGGAGTTGGTTCATGTTGAGGTTGTAATGGCACTGAAGCAGCTGTAGGGGTCATGGGGACTAGTTGAACCAGGGTCAAATTGTGATATGGTCTTGGATGACCAGGTGGAATGTTTGCAAGAGGATTGATGTACCATACTCAGATCCCTAGATTCATGTTAGGAAGGACCAACGATGCCATGAGAGGTATAGAAAAAACTCCTAGAGGGGGGAATAAGAAAGGTATCTGGCTGGCAGAATAATGTCTTGGCAGAATAGCTCCTGGATGGTTGAGACCTGGAGGAATAGTTCCTGATGGGAACATAGGAGAGGCACCCACAAATGGAGGAGGTCCTAGGGGAGTGGGTCCAAAGGGTCCATTTGGAAGAGCAACAGCAAGATTCTGAGAAGCTGGCTATTGATCGGGTGTACCGAACTGCTTAAGGGAAGCCCATGACACTTGTAACATGCAAACTCTCATGAAAGTAGGTTTAGAAATGGGAGGGGGAGGACCAGGGAAGGTACCCAACAATGATGAATCTTTATAGACTCCAGGTGAGGCACTAGTGGAAGAAGTTGAAGACTGTTTTTCGTACATTGATGAGATAATGGACTCAGGGGAGGTCACAGATGTCGGCTCATAGTAAGTCAACTGATCAATGGTAATGATATTCCCTTCATGGGGGAAGAACATCTTGCATAACATCGCAGACATGACATCTAACATGGAATATGTGTAACTACGACCTAAGATAATGTCGTAATCCAATGAGGCATCAATGACTTCAATGTCAACATGGACAGTCTTTCCCACAAGGGTCATTGGACAGTTGCGGTACATGCCGAGGGGTTGGGAGGAGTGTCCATCCCAAGCACGTAAAGTGATGGTGGAGGGGGACAACTTAAGTGACTTTAGTTGTTTCCAAACAAATTATAGCGGACATCACATAGTTGGATGTGCCTTCATCGATAATGCATCTGGAGATGACGGCATTACAAATTCTAACTGGTATATGGAAAGTGACCAATGAAGGTAATGGGGGGTGCTCTAATGTATCAATTGGGAAGACAATCAAACGATCATCAGAAGGATCCACTGAACCCAAGACATTTAGTAGAGCTTTCTTTTGAGATGGGCACGACTGGAGGACTTCCAATGTCGACATGGCAGTAGGTGATTGTGCCAAGTTGTCTACTATATTGTATGTATGGGCAGCTCTATTAGAAGCCGCATTATGGTGTAATGGTCACTTTTGGGATCTTAGGAATGGCCTCAACTTTGGGTTGAGGGACCTATAAAGGACCATTTTGTGTCGTAAGAGGCTCAGCGGATACTTTGGTTTTGGAATCGGTAGCTGGTGAAGTGGAGGGATTGTCATATTGACATGACCAAGTCTGTAGGTTGATATTAGAGGGGTTAACCTCATAAGAGTTCATCATAAGGATTTGGTAGTCACCGGGACTAGAAGTTTGAGGGAGGTTGGCTACTCGACCTGGTTGAGGTTGAGCAGCAACAAATCCTTACTGAGGGAAAGGATTTATGAGCACGTCTAGTTGAGATGGTGCAGGATTCTAAGGTGATTGTTGAACTTGAGAAACTGCTTTCGCTTCTCACATTTGGCGCATCTAGGGTAAAATAGGACACTCATGCGTATAGTGGCCATGTACAACACAACATTTACAAGGCTTATTCGTGCAAATAGCCTTGTTATGCTTGGTTTGGCCGCCCTGTTGTTGGTTATTGGTGTTATGTTGGTTTCTCTAGGGTTCACTAGGCTGGTTACCTTGGTTACCTGGTTACCCTTGTTACCCTTCCCCTTATTCTTTTTCTTTGAATTTTGGGATTTGTAGTACTCTTCTATGAAAACACTTGTCCCTAAGGGGGAAGTGGCTGTTGGGGCTGAGGATGCATGGGAGGTTGTGGCGCTAATGCTTGAGGGGCTGGAACACTCGCTTGTGCATAAGGAGGAGCAACAGTTTGGTAGATGGGTTGGAGTCCAGGAAACATGTTGCTAGTAGGGGGCATGAGCGTTGGAGGAACTGGTGTCCCCCTGCGGGTAGCCATAACTTTGTTGAGTATATGGAAAAGAGTGTGAAAGGGATCCAGCAATACTATCAGCGGCATGAGATGCCCCCGGTGCATTGGCACTTCTAGGACGAGGGAGTTATGGAATGACGGTATAGACATAACTAGATTGTGAATAAATCAGATCATATCTCAAAGCAGTCTAAAGAGCTTCTTTCTCAGTCTGAGGAAAATGGGACACGACATCTTTCCCGATGCGAGATAAAAGTTTAAGAAACCAATCTAGATAGACATAGAATTCGAAAGGCAGGGCATGACATGTGGTCCTCCTTTGACGCCACTCTTGAACATGGTCAGAAAGACGAGTGGTGGAGGACTAATAGAATGTGGTCAATATCTCTATACCAATGTTGTACGAAAGAGGTAACTGGAAATATGAAAGGAATGGTTTAGCAAGCGTCATGAAAATGGAATGAGAGGTAGAGGGTTGGCCTACATACCATTTTGTAGCATCTCTAGTGAGCGTGCATTAATAGAGTCGAAGACGAATGGAGTTGGATGAACACCACATGTGGAAGGATAGAACATAGTTGGTAGGATCCTCTCCAGCAATACCCTCAAACTTAGGGATGATTGAGGGAAGCTTAGTCAGAAAAGAGGGCCAACTAGCATCATGGTGTATGGGGTCGTTTAACAACTGGTTAAGATCCGGTAGACTTAACCCATCAATAAAGGGGAGTATGGGAGCTGCCGAAATGGTTCCCGAGACTGTTCCACTTGATGTGACTACCAGTATAGAATCGAAGCCAACACCATTTTGGGTTCCTGCACCAGCTGTGGATCTAGAAATGGTGATGATGTGCAGTGAAGGAGGCTTGAAATCAAATAAGGAATCAGAGGGACCAGGAGAAGAGTCGGTATGGAGACTTGGAGGGCTATGAACTCGAACCTGATAGGGAGAGGTAATACACCCAAGCGGAAACTGGGGGTGAAGGCCTAATAGTCTCCGTGACACATGCCTTGGTGGTGTAATGATGGTAGGACACACGGAACACGGAAATGGTGAAGGGAGATCAACAATATATCATTTTTCTCGATGCGAGGAGATAAATTTATTATGTTAAGTCTTGGCTTAGCAGTGTAAACCAAACGCCCTTTACTTAAGGTGTGCTTGTGTGTGCAAGTGTATTAATTGATTAACCCTAAATCGTGTTTGTAAAAAATAAAAATCTTGTTGAAAATAAACTGAAATAAATAACAGAAAATGAACAACAAAACAATTAACTAAACCCCACCCAAACTGGGTTTTCAAACATTGTACTGCTTAGTGGCTAAACCAATGGGAAATACATTGAAACAGTCCAGAGATCTAAATGTTGGTGTAACTTGGATCAAGTGACACTAAACTGCTAGAAAGTGGTGCAACAACAACAAAAAACCAGATGGAAGATCGCTGCAAAAATATAGGTAGATGGGTGTAGCACCTAGGGAAATCGATGGGACCCTAAGGAAAATGACCAAACAAGTGGAAATGTGACACTATGGATGGTAACAACCTATCTTAACAGATATGAAATAGAAAGGTACAGATCTGGAAAATGTGGTTGAAAGCACTATAGAAACTCAGACTACTCACTCAACTAAAATCCTCCTAGAAAGATGGAAGTGTACTAGAAGCCCTAGGGGGGCTAAATTTGACTTCAACGAGTAAAAAAAGGTGCATCAAGGCCTAAGCGGGATGAGACAGAGGTTAGACACCCAGAAGACAGTTCTCTGTAAAACCCATAAACCGATCTGAGAAAAACTCTAAAACCCAAAAATCACAGGTACTGACCTATTTCTCTGCAGGGATCACGCTCTTTGGGCTAAAAGGTGCAGTATGAAGCCCAGATCGCAGTTTTTGGGCTAAAAAATGTGATTTATGTTTCGTAGATCTCGGTCAACAAATCTCGGAAAAAAGGTGTCGCCTTTGTCACGGTTGATTCCTGTGACCTGTGGAAACAACCAGAAAGCTTGCAGAAGTCAGAAATTTATCAAATCTAGGGTTAAAAAACTATGAAACATTAAAAGAATTGAAGAAAGAAGAAACCCTAAGAAAAAAACCAAAGGTCACCCAGGTTTCTAGATCTGAAGTATAAAAACCCAAAAAATCAGAAAATCATCAATTTTGTGATTAGCAACAATCAGAAAATCCCTAGCGGAGTCGCCAATTTTGTGATTGGCAACAATCAGAAAATCCCCAGCGGAGTCGCCAATTTTGTTGTAGTGTTTTCTTATCAACGATGTATGAAAAGAACCCGCTTAATATTGCGGATGACAAACAATCTAAAAAATATAAATGGTTGTTAAAAATTGTAGATCTACAGCAACTAATAAAACAAAACCTACCAAAGTCCGGATCTATGCTACAATCATAGTTAAACAACAAAAAGAAATAGTAATAACTCCAATCATCCAATGGAAACTAGATGTGTAAAGAATTGATTAATAATAACACCTGTGAAGAGAACAGATAAATCTTACCAGTCCCCCTCTTGGGATGGGTTCTTGGCTATCCTCAAATGTCTTCAACTTGTGTAGAGTCTCTCTCCTCTACAATATGAAAACCCAGCAAAAATATGGTGTGCGACAATGAAAATAATCATAGTTACAACAGTGAGTGTAACAATGAAAATAATCAAAAGTGAATAATGAATGGAAAACCCTTCTATTTATAACAAAATATTGAGTTATCCTAAATAATGAACAATAATAAAATATTATTGATCCCATTCTTGGAATAACCACTTGAAATATTTTATTATATTTGTTTAGGAGGGAAAAAGTATTTAAACTTTTATTTAGAAATAAAATAAATAAATGATTTATTTATCATCTCAAGGAATTAGTTAAGGAATAATAAACAAATAAGGATTTATTTAATTATTCCTAAGGTATTTAGTCAAATTTAACAAAGAATAATAATTAATTAGTGATTAATTAATTATTCTTAAAGAAAAATAAGATATATAATGATTTATCTATATATTTTTCATGATTGGGTCAAATTTTTCAAGGAATAATAATAAAACAATGTTTAATTAATTCCTAAAAGAAAATCAAATAAATAGTGATTTATTTAATTATTCTTCATGGGTTTAACTATAAATTATTGAACAAGGATGGTTTATTAAGTAATTTCTCACAATGAAAGCAATTTTACTATTGTAAAATTGGCTTTACATGGTGTACTTCGATCCATCTTGTAAATTAGGCTACATGATCATTTTTTTTGGTGATAACAAAGCTTACCGTCCATCTTAATGATAGATGCTTAGTGTTCTGCCTATCTGTGGTCCACTGCTACATAGATACGTGGAATACTATGTCCAACATCCCCAACAGTATGTGCCTCATTTGCACTATATATCTTAGGATTACCACCCTGATGTTGCGGACACTCTCTCCTAAGGTATTTCTCACCAAATGTCCAACACTCCAACCAACCAGTGCCCTCACTTCTATGTTGTTTCTATTGTGACCCATGTCCCTGTCTAACTGCATTAAACTTCTTTTGTGGTGCCATATTTTCTTTCCCATCTGCATTTTGAGGGCTTGTTCTCTTAGGCTTCCATTTAACTCTACCTTTGCATTTTCCCTTCCATCCTTGCTCATATTCATTCTTACGCTTTGACTATTCATAGAAATGCTTCAATTTCCCAATGACTTCCTCGAGTGACTTAGGATCGTCATACTCAATCCGATCTCTAAATGCTAATGGTAAACGACTAACAAATTTTTGAACTTTAACCTTCTCATCAGTAAGATATGGTACATACCTCAATATCTCCAAAAGATTGGTCATGTACTCTTCATCTGTAATTGATACCATATTTAACTCATATAATTCTTTGGCCTTACTATCATAGTACCTCTCTGACAAGTACTTATTCTTGAAAATCCTATTGAACTCTCGCCAACTCAGGCCATTTATCCTAATGTCTCTGACCCACTTAACATCTTCCCTCCATATCTCTGCTTTACCTGTCAAGTTGAAGATAACTATTCTACCCTTCATGTTATCTGTTTACTCATGCAACTCAAATAATTTGTTCATCCCAAGTATCAAAGCCTCTGTCTCTTCTGTCTTCTTCACATCTCCATCAAAAGTAGGTGGTTTTTCTTTCTCGAATTCATTTGAAAAGTATCCCCTATCACTCCCCTTGTAAGGATGATAACAATGATGATCATGATGTCTATCAGAACTAGAACTAGAATAGTACATGTACTCATCGCCCCTTCTATCTATAGTGTCCAATAACCTACTATCCATCATTGTATCAAATATATCCGACATGTTTATACAAGGAGACCTACTTCCATATGCCCCATTAGTTCTATCCTCGTGTCTATGGCTGATCTGAAGTGGCCCTTGTCACTGCAATTCTGACAAACTCTAAAGAAGTATAGCATTAACCTCCGCTTTCTTCTCTTGTGCATGTATGATCCGGTCATTATCTGCCTTACAACTCCTTATCTCTTCCTTCAAGCTTCTTAATGTATTGGCCAAATCAGAAATATGCCCTGCACCACGCTGCTCATCTGATGCATAGAGAGATTCTATGTATTCTACCACCTTGCTAGCCATTTGATCTCTTTCTTGCAATGAATAATATGTCAGATAAACCAAATCACAATAAATCAACGTAGCTTAGTATAGCTCAGGAAGGATACCTTGTCTACAATATCACCAAATCAACATGATACATATATGACATAAACATAACAACATATATACATTCGCAAATAAATGTATCAACATATAAACATCACTCTAGTTAGGGTCCAATCATCAATGCAAGGCCATATCAACAATGCATGCTATGGCCTCATGCATGAAAACAACTACTAATCCATTGTATACATTGCCACAAGCAACCAACAACATGCATAAGCAATGTCTAATCAACTACACCTACGCATAAACGCATGTAGTTGAACATAAGTGATCAATTCTTGTAATCAACCTACAAGACTGATACATGTAATCAAATCTACAAGAATGTAGCCTAACATAAAAGGGTGAAGTAGGTGACATAAAATCAACATGTAAGCGACATGTAACAATATGTAACTAGTCATATACTCATGAAAAATGCATTCCAAAAAATCAACATCAAATTAAACATGGCAACCTATTGAAGCCCCGAAATTTTGTTGCAACAACATGGGGGATAACCACCCGGTTTGAACCTTGGAAGCAACTACTTTTCCTTTTGGTATGGTGGCTCTGACTGGGGATAATGGGACCAGTTTCCTAGCAAGAATTGATATGATGGTGATGTTGGTTTGATATAAGGTATGTTTGGTAATGATTTACTAATTGATCTATTTAAACAATAAGACACATGCATCTATCTATTCTAACATTATCTTACTATGTGCCTGGGAATAACTCAAATCATGTGATCTACAAAGATATCTTAAATTAAAAGGTAATAAAGATCATTCAATTGCTATAAGATAAGAAATCGTTAATGATAATTATTTTGACTAAATAGTTAGGCAAAATAATTGTGGAAAATATATCGCATGTATCACTTGATCATGTATTCAATAAGGAATTACAGCTAAAACATTTATCCAAAAGTGCTTTTATGTCAAACTATAACTTAGATTTCATACATAACACAATATAAGAAAGATTACTACTAATTCATAAACAAAAGACAATCATAAGGATAGAAGTAATAGATATGAAAGGTCCTACTCATGAGGTCAACAATATTGATCTGCTTCGTTTCAACTAAATATACTCTAAGATTATAGAAATGCAAATTCAGTAGAGTATACTTCAATCTCTAAGAAAATTAGATCTTGTTCCAATTATCTCATCAAAACAATCACAAAAGTACAGAAGTGCAAGCTCTTGCAAAGAGTTTTTGATAAAAGTATGGACCCCTCTCTAAATGCATGAGAGGTTTAAATAGTACAACATATGTATCAAAAATAGAATATTACATAAAAAGTTGAGGGGGCCAATTCTAGATCTCAATTGTCCCATGAATACAGCGTCAGTAAGAGGTTGTTATGAAACCAGCTCACAAAAAGATAGAAAAGATATATCAACGCCTTAGAATTCAAACTCTTCGAGGGGGCATCCTCCTTTACATTACACAAATGAACAATTCTTGGATGATACAAATGACAAGACCTCCTTTCTATATATAGGAGTCTAAGGGGTCATAATATAATCATAGCAGACATAACAATAACAATGTAAGGGCACAATAATAAAAATAGTGGGCTTCTATGGGGCACAATAATAATAATATGGGGACTACATGGGTGCAACAATATAATAAGGGGGTTGTACTAATAACAATATAGGGTTACACTGGTAGAATAGGGACCTAACATGCCCCTCTCCTTCAAAAAGTGTTGTCCTCAATGCTTGAGTAGTTCTCGATGCTTCTGTATAAATTTATTTTCCTCCCATGTGGAATCTTCAATGATAAGTTCTTCCACTTAATGAGATACCCTAAAATTGATTGATTTCGTAGGTATCGAGTTCTTATTTCTGTGACTACTCCAGGTTCCAATATGATTTTTCCTTCCTCGTAAGTTCTAGAAATATTGTTTGAACTGGGATCTTCTGCAACTTTTGAATGAGTAACCACACTTCTTCGTCCTTCTTCCATTCATCCCTTGCTTTTTTTATCTAATCTGGTTGGATAATAGAAATAACACACAACAATGCTTCCACATCCTTATCCTTTCTTGAGAGTGCATCTGCCACAACATTTTGCTTCCCTTTTTTGTAGATGATTTAAAAGTCATAACCCAACATCTTTGTTACCCATTTTTGTTGCTCTTCAGAGGATAATCTTTGTTCTAAAAAGTATTTAACACTATCATGATCTATTTTTACCTTGAAGTGTCTTCACATTAGGTAGGGTCGCCATTTCTTAAGTGCATGTAGTATTGCCAACATTTCCTTCTCATAAAATGCTTTGTGTAAATACTTTCCTTTGATTGGATGACTTTTGAAAGAAATGGGTCTTTCATCTTGCATTAAAACAACACCAATTCCATTTCCTGAAGCATCACATTCCACAATAAAGGTTTTTGTGAAGTCTGACATAGCTAAGGTTGGTCCTTGGCACATTACCTCTTTAAGATGTTCGAAGGCCTTTGTTGCTTCTGGAGTCCATGAAAATGCATCTGGAGTCAATAATGTTCTTAGAGGTGCTGCTATTCTCCCATAATTCTAAACAAATTTGTGATAATACCCTGTCAACCCAATAAATCCTCGCAGATTCTTTATGGATGTGGGGATTTTCCATTCCTTAATGGCTTTAATTTTGCTAGGGTCTGCCTTAACACCTTCATGAGATACAATATGACCCAGATATTCCACCTCTTGCACTCTAAAGAAACATTTGGAGCTTTTTGAATATAATTATTTCTCCTCCAATAGTTTGCGCACCCTGTCAACATGTTGAACATGGTCCTTCCAAGACTTGTTGTAGATTAGTATATCATCAAAAAATACTAACGCAAATTCTCTAAGGAAGGGTTTGAAAATGGAATTCATCAAACCTTGAAATGTAGAAGGTGCATTGGTAAGGCCAAAAGGCATGACCAAAAATTCATAATGACCCTCATAAGTTCTAAATGTTGTTTTCAGAATGTCTTCAGTATTCATTTTGATTTGATTATATCTTGAACGAAGATCCAACTTGGTGAAGTAAACTAATCCATGCAATTCATCTAGTAATTCATGTATGACAGGAATGGGAAACTTATCTTTAATAGTGAGCTTGTTGAGCTCTCTATAATCCGAACACATGTGCCATGATCCATCCTTCTTGTGCACCAATACTATTGGAGTAGAGAAAGAACTTTGACTTGGTTGAATTATACCAGCCTCTAGCATTTCTACAACCATACGTTCAATTTCACTCTTTTGGGCATAAGGATATTTGTACGGCCTGATGTTTGGAGGAACACTTCCTGGAATCGAATCAGATGAATAGCATGATCATTATCACGAATAGGTGGGAGACCTTTGGGAGTCTCAAATGCCTTGGAATGATTGTCCAAGACTTTTTGGAGATATGGAAAAATAGATGATTCCGATGTGGAAACATCTAGCGAACATAATTGTGCAATTACACCTCTTTGTTCCTTTTTTAGAAGCTTTGTCATACCGTTAGAGCTGATTATGTTTATCGGTTTCCCTGCAATACCCCTTAATTCAACTTCCTTTCCTTCCACAGAAAATTTCATGAAAAGTTCTTGAAAATTAAAAGCTATTGTACCCAAGGATTGTAGCCATTGGACTCCTAGTACAACATCAGCACCTCCCATTGGAATGGAAAGCATTGGGCTAGTCAATACATATTCTCCCATGGATAACTTGATATTATGGCACTTTCCAAAAAAAATTATTGTTCCTCCATTTGCAACCATCACTTGACACTCTGGTGCTGGATATAGGAAGCAATTCTATTCTTTTGCTACCTTACAATGAATAAATTTGTGGGTACTTCCTGAATCAATCAACACTATTACCTTTTTCTTCTTGATTTGTCCTTCTATATTGATGGTTTGAGGAGTGGTAACTCCAGTCAATGCATTAAGAGATATGGTAAGATTCATTTCTTCTTTATCTAGGGTTTGTTCCTGGAGTATATCCTCTTCTTATAACCTTTCTTGCTCCTTTTCTTCTTCCTCTTCACAATCTATGTAGAATAATTTCTTGTTAGCACACTTACGACCTTTAGTGTATTTGTTTTCACAACTGTAACAAAGCCCTTTTTCTCTTTTTTCTTCCAATTGTTGCGGTGTCAACCTTATAGGTTGTGGAAGACTAGGAGCAACAACACTTCCATCTTTATAGTTGTGAGTGGTATGCTTCCTGGTTGCCATAATTTTGCTTTCCATTTTTCTTGCTAACCTGAATGCCTTCTCTAATGAATCAGGTTCCCAAAGGCGAACATCATGTTGGAATTATCCTTCAAAGACCCTATGAACACATCAATCCTATGCTCCTCTGGAATATATTTACCCTTATGTTCAATTTTTGAAACTCCTCAATGTGCTCCATTATTGAACCCTTTTGTTTGAGACTTATCAATTGGCTAAAAAAAGTGCTGCTTTTTGTATCCTCATAATTTGCAATCATTTCTTTCATAAAAATTTCCCAAATGACAATTTGTTTACGAGAGAAAAGCCATTGATACCATCCAACCTGATTTGGTTCCAAATATAAAGTTTCAATACGTACCTTTTATGTGTTTTGCATATTATGGAGATCGAAAAATTGCTCCATCTGTAGTATCCATGTTCCGGGATCCTTGCCATCAAACTTCCTCATATCGATTTTTGGAACATGGTGGGTCTTCAATCCAACATTAGAGTCTATGAAATCATGATTAACATTTCTTTTGTTCTCATCATGAGTTTTCATTACTAACCTTTCACCATTAGTAACATTTCTTGTAGCAACTTATTCAAATTTATCTTCAATTCTTCCATCTTAGCGCCCATGCCATTCATCTTAGCATCCATGCCATTCATATTAGCTTCCATGCCATCCATCTTAGCTTCCACACCATCCATCTTAACTTGCACGCCATTCATATTAGCTTCCACACCATTCATCTTGGCTTCAGTTACCTTTTCTGAGAGTGAAATTTGTTGTACTTGGTCTTGTGATTTTGATATATCATGTTGCATTTCTTCCTCTTCTTCACGAGTCATGTTAGAGATTTCAAGTTGCTTACTAGGTGTTTCCATTTTTCCTTCAAGGCATCAATTGATGCTAATAATTCTTCACTATTCCCTTTGAATTCCTTCAAACTAATTTTTCAAACCAATCTTATGCAAAATTTAAAAAAAAAAATACACACCTTTTTTTCACTGTGTAAAAGCTCGATATTGAATCCGTTGTATCTCTACAACTCTAGATCTTGGATATCTAAAATTGTGTCTTGCAGTAGCGCTTTGAGTCCTCTTTCTAACCCCGTAATTCTGATCAAGATTGGATTCTCCAAGGAAAATTTATGCCAAATATCCCACGGTGACCTAATTATAGAATAGTTTAGTAGAGTGAACTTGTACGAAGTTCCACATGTCACTGTTTCAACCTTAGTCCCTGAAACTAATATACAAAAAACTACAAGCCATCCTCTTTTTGAAAATTCTTACGAACTTTCAAACTGATGCTTAGAACAAAAGTTATGATGATTTTCCCTAGGTCACCTGTTTGGAATGTAATTTGGGAGTCTGCAAAAACCCTAACTTCCTCAGATCATATCTCCGAAAATATAGCGAGACAAGCTCTGAAATTCAGAAACGTTGCAGAAAAAAAATAAATAAAATAAATAAATAAATAAATAAATAAATAATAAAATAAAAAATAAAATAAAATAAAATAAATAAATAAGTTATAGCGAAAATGCCACGATGACTTGTTTGGAGCAGCAAAACCATAGAATCCAAAGCTCTGATACCAAATGTTATGAAACAAGCTCACAAAAAGATAGATCAATGCCTTAAATTCAGCCTCTTCGAGGGGGAAACCTCCTTTACATTACAAAAATGAACAATTCTTGGATGATACAAATGACAAGACCTATTTTCTATAAATAGGAGTCTAAGGGGTCATAATATAATCATAGTTGACATAACAATAATAATGTAAGGGCACAATAATAACAATAGTGGGCTTCTATGGGGCACAATAATAACAATATGGGGACTACATGGGCACAAAAATATAATAAGGGGGTTTTACTAATAACAATAAGGGGTTACACTAGTAGTATAGGGACCTAACAGAGGTGGAACCATCTTTTGAGAGGAATTGGTTAAACAACATAGAGTCATCCAATGACTATGTGGTTTTACCAGAAACCGTCAGTAGGTTTCCCAGTCAAGCTTAGGCAGTTGTTTGATTTCCTCTACATTTGTTTTGGTAGCCTCTTTCCACTATTCTTCTAACTGTTTGATGTCTAGGAGAGCTTATGGCATGAAATATTTGACAATATTGGCAATGTGGATGTTTTTGTTGATAACCTAAATGATATTGTTTTATGTACTAGTTGCCCTTGTTGCTGCCCTTTCTGCTTGTTTTAACTGGATGCCCCAATCTACGAATAAGATATCCTTGTGGGACTCCTCGATCTTTGGTAGATCAGCCTTTTTACCTTCTTCATATTCTTGCCAAGAAATAAACTCTGATATCCTCTTATTTAGCTCTTCATATTCTAATCTATAAACAATCGCTTGATTGGTTAATTTATCACTTGTTTCACAGTAGGGATTGATCAATGAGATTTTTTGACAGAATATTTCTTGTTGTTCTGACAACAGGGAGTTCAATTCAAGTGCCTCTTTGATTAATTCTTATGTTTTAGAGAGGTCTTTGACTTTGTTCATTATAGTTTGCTTTTGATGAATCTGTGAGTCTTTTTCTGCAATGTTTGTTTGATGTTGTACTCTCATTTGCTCAAAATCTTGTTGAAGTTGTGCCATCTGCATTTCTGCTTGGCTATTGGTGCTTTGTCTTTCCCATTCAAGTTATTGTTCCAGTAGCTAAACTCTTTCTTCCTTTTCTTTAAGAAAAAATCAAACTTCTGTTGCCTTATCAATTGTTTCAGTTGCATAGGTGCCTGCAAATTGTGATAGCTTTGTAAGATTTTCTAATGGATCAATGGGGGTATCTTTCCATACTACCTCCATTAATTCACTTCCAAGAGTTGTTGCTGCCGATACATGCAATTTTATTTTCTTCCTTTTCCTTTTTACTACAGCCTAATGTGTTGGGCCCTATAATATGTCTAGTGGTGGTATTTCTTCAATCTTTAAAAAAAATAATAAAGTTGTGTGTGCCGAGATGAATTCAATATCTTGAGTAGTTATAATTTCTTGTATTGTTGTTTCTAGATTTATAACCTGTTGAGTAGTCCCTTCAAGACTGGTCTCTGTTTGGAGATTTTTATTAAATTTCTCCCACTCTTGATCCAGATCAACAACTGTAAACTCTTTTGTTTGAACCTTTGTGGAACCAGTCTCCACATGCTCTTCAGTTGAGACCTTTTCTGTCGTTTCTTCAACATTTCCTCTGTGTCCTGTTCAGGGTCTTCCTCAGGGCTTCCTTCCTTATTCTCAGATTGGTGTTCAGAGTCTTCTAAACCTTGAACTGACTTCTCTTGAGATTCCTCATCATAATTGTGCTTGGAACCTTCCTCCAGGCTTACGCTAGAAGTAGGTTCTCTTATTCTTTCAATCTGTAATAGGTTCAAAGGGACCTTTGTTAGCCTTCCATTTCTGTAGAGGCGGAATTTGTTGAGGTCCACTAGGTCTAGTTTTATTGATGCTAAATGTAAAACCTATGAAAATGTCTCAGCTTGCTCAAAGAGATCATCAAACTCGTCGTCCTCCTCATGAATAAATTATCTGATTTTGACCAAGGCAGTGAAATTCTTGGCGACCTTATTAGGGTCATATTGTCTGTCTAGCATGGTACCCAGATTTATATATGTGATGTTCTGTATCTCTTTTGTTGCATTCCCAATATCATGTAACGCGAAAGCACCACATTGCAACGGGAAGGTTGGCCAGATGGATTTCTTCTGCTCTTTGAGGGTTTTGGTTATACCATCACCCACTGTCTAATAAGAAATCTCTCTTACTAGTAATTTATCTAGAACATAATATGGAAGAACATGGGAAGTTGTAATACTCCCAAAAACTCTGATATAAGTAAATAATTCCTCACCAAACCATCTTTCCACCGGCAAGATGTCTATCTTTGCTTATTCTGAAAGCCTAGGGGATTTCTTATAAAAATGGTCTGATAAATTGGAAACATAATGCCATGAAAACTTTTATAAAAATGGGAGCTAAATTGTGATTCCCACAAAATTTTATGATAAACATGGATGGGTGCAGGATCCTTTAAATTCCATTTCCATCCCATGTTTAGAGAATGTGAGAAAAAACATATAGCATCCATGGCATAAGCACTTATGTAAAAGGGAGGGATAACCAGAGTGGAGACAATTCTATTGCGCCTATATTCTCTAATAGCCATGGCCAAATTTTCTGACAAAATAGTACTCCATTTCATAATCATATCATTTACAACCACATCAATCAATGGAACCCATTCAATGGAAAAATTGGTAGTATCATCTTTTCCAAATAGACTACACAACATTGAGGCTGCAAAATTGTTCAAGGCTGACAAGGGTGCAATTGGGTACATACCGGTTTTCTCCCGCCTAAATTTGTTGGAGCCAAACCTCCAATTCTGCATAACGCCCATCGATTCTTCATTTTCTTTGGAAAAATGCTCAATAAAGTCTTTATCATAGAACTTCTGTGGTTGTGGCAGGTGGTACATTTGGCTTAAAATGTCTGGTTTGAATGACCCCATGACTTCATGCCTGGAATTTCTGAACGTTCTATCTGAAATATCCACATTATCAATAATTGATCTTACCATATCCATGTATGGTAATATTTTTGGCCTTTCAACTATCCCATGTAGGAAATAACATGTTGATTCGAAGTAAGAAGCATTGGATGAGTTTGTGGCATCTGTTGTTGCTTTAGTTTCTAGGGGCCTTGGGTTTTCTTCCTCTAGTAAATTATACATTTCCTCCCAAGATGTAGTCTCGCCATCCTTGTTACAAGTGGTATTAGAGAAGATTGGTTGCATGTCTCACTCCTCAAATGCAGTAGCCTCTGCAATCTTTTTCCTTTCTTAACCGTTTCTGTGAGTGTTGTCTTCTCCGGGATTTCCCTAAAATTTGGGCAATGGAGAAAACATGATAAAAACATAGAGCAGAAAATGTAGGCGTAAATACAATAGCACAGTAAATTCTGAAAGAATGTAAGGATGGATATTTTATTTCAAACACAGATAAAAAAGATATCTATCATCTTGATCCGTTAAACGAATAAATGCATTTAAACCTCACTACCTATGCATTAAGGCCTATATATGATTTCCTTTATGACTTGTTAGAATATCGCATCGCAAGTTTCTAAATAACATTTCAAATTGGTGTAGGTTATGTGTGAATCCAATCATGCAATTGCGATGAATCAGAATATCACAATATCGCAAAATTACATTATCGCAAATCGCAATATCATAGATCGTGAATAGAGCAATTCAAAGTTGATTTAGTGTTTTGTGATTTGCAATGAGTGGCATACCTTTTACCTTTTAGAGCATGTTTCCTTTATGTGGAGGCTTATTTCATTAAAATATATATTTACGATATGTTGGACCCGATTGAAGTTATATAACAGTTTTAATATTCTGTCGGGTCCAGACCTCATCGCATTTTGCATTTTCTTGTGGTTTGCATGTTTTGCGTCCTCATAAAAGCTGCGATGCGATTGCGATAAATACTTTAAAGAATATCTTAATCCTTAAGTTTTATAAAAAGTTTTAATGCTACCTTATGTCTTTTCCGAGGTTTTCTTTTATCGCATATTACGGATTCTGCCTCATGAATAACCATTGTTACTTCGGATCATGTGATTTGTGATGAATGCGGGAATTCCTAGTCATAAAGGGATTTGGCTTGATATCTTAGGTTTATTAATACAATACTAACTATTAGTATAACAAATGAGGGGGTTGTTGAACTGTACAACACAACCTTACTACAATGATAATCAATCATCCAACAAATGCAACAAGCACATGGAATGTAAGTGTAAAAGAGACTCATGCAACTGACATGCATCCATGACCAACACAAGCTACCCATCCAGTCCGAGGGGTGAACCATGCTCTGATACCACTCTGTAATACCCTCCTACCACATCTACCTAAGTAACTAGCTAACCGGGGTAAACATGAGATGAGGCTACTATGATTGGATTCAACCTCCTATGTGACCTTAAGGAAGTGGAATCAATGGAAACATCACACACGGTCATCCAACATCAGCTTCAGAATCCTTAGGAAACAAGTCAACCACTCAGACAGCCTATCCCTAGGTCCCACTGATGCTCTAGACATCTTAGGCCTCAGTTTCTCCCATGCTATCGGCAAGAGAGCGTCCAAAAACGCAAAGTCACTTTCATAGGCTTGCCTGCTAGTGACCAGAGACTGAAATTTCCAGTTTTGTGCCAACGACTCCGAGATTTAAGCCACTTTTTCAGGCCCAGAGCCCAGTTCATTTCCCGGAATGGAGTGATAGCTTAAAATCATTAAAAGTACAGGGAAACAGTGATGCAAAAGCAATAAGTTGAACAAGACCTTAACCAGACCCCTACTAGCCATGACAGGCATTTCGTCAAACATATCATCAACATGTAACCTATAGGTGTAAACAACATAATTAAGTGTAGGTATCTCATACTTATCTGAGAATCGCTATGAACAATTTTTCCCTCATGTCATTTTTTGCATTATCATCTATTAGGCCATAGATACATTATCCATTCATTTACAAGTAAAAACATGTTGAGAGCCATACATGGTTGTTGTCATAAAACAAACATATAACCAGCATAATAGGGACAGAAATATCATAAGCATATCAGCCATAAAATCCACATACACATTCACATGAAAATCAAGGGAATAAATTTCTCATTAACGCATGCAATAAACCAACTAGAGATGGGACTAACACGTTCCACCCAACTATAGATTGGTTGAGCCAAATCTCTCTTGATCCAATCACCCCTGTGCCATATTCCAAGCATGAATGTGGTACTCATAGAACACACCAAAAACACCAACAAGCGTGGTTGCCACCGAAGTTCTCCGCCTACACCATGAGGAATTTGAGTGCCTCCTAGCCTCTCGAGATTTACCACAATCCACAGTCTGATCCAGGGATCACTAGGCCCTACACCATAACATACTCTCTAGGATTTATCATACATCCCATCCCGAGATTACTAGGCCCAACGGAGAGGACAACCATCCCTTGGCTTTATCGTATATCCTTCCATTCACCGGAAACGATTCATAAGCCCACTGAGTCACACAATATGGCTTTACCACAACCCACAATCTATTTCAAGGGTTACTAGGCCAGTGATTTTACTGTGATCCACAATCTAATTCAGGGACCACTAGGCCATGTGTTTGTCAGTTCAGAGATACACCCCACTCAGCTTCGAATCCATCTATCCATCCCACATTAATTGAATATGAGAAACCCATATCATAAAATATATCAAGAAATGGAAAGGCTAGGCTGAAGAACAGTGTCACACCTAGAAAAACCTATGCCATGATAGAAAAGAACCACATGATATCCCATGCATGCCAAATCTAGCAAGGAAAATACACATGCAAGTCGATACCCGTAATGAAGCTTGTTGTAGCTGCTTGATCCTGCCTTTCCTAGTTTGATATTTGCTTCATCTTGCCTTCTTTGCCTTTCTGGCTCCAATTCCAAAGTGCTCCAAGAAACTCTAAGTGTCCAAGGAGAGAGAGAGAGAATAATGGGAGAGCTCCAAAGATAAACTGACAAAAGGTTACCAACTGATCCTCAGAAGCCTTTTTATGAATGAGGCCTCTATTTTCTTCATTTTCCATTATTTTCCTTCATTTTTCTCCTCACATGCAACTTGTGACCTTTCACCTCCTTTTTCTCCTAATTTCCATTATTTTCATAAATAAATGTGCCAAAAATTCCATTTTTCCTTTCCAAAGCCTTAGCCATTGCCTTTCTCAATTTCCTTAATCATAAACAACAAAATGAACACCCCCTAGGATGTCTTGCCCAGCATTCATCTTGGAATAAGTGTCCCATCAACCGTGGTTATTGTTTTTAACTTTCATTACATGGAATTTTCACGAGGTTTATTACAGTTAGATTGTTTAAAGGTAGGATGTATATTCTATTTTAGGATCAATAGATAATGAATAAAAAAACATTCATGTGCTCTATATTATTTTTGTTCATTTATATGATGGTAATCACATATTTCGTGTCAAAGGAGTTTCTAGTGGGTCAATCATTGATGGATGTATGGTGAGAAGATGTGATGGAGAGATGGTGACCTATATATGTCATCAAAATTTTGTAAAGAGGAATAATATTCATAAAATGCAAAGTATCTATGTGAATTTTACATCATGTTATTTAAGAACTAAAATACATTGCCTCTGTGAATGATGCCAATTTGAGAAAAATGTGTCTCTTTGAAACAAAAAATTGATTGAAACTTACACAACCTTTCATTCAACTTACTTTGAATTCATTAATTGATAAAGTTATTAACAAAATGAGTGAAAGGCTTTGTAAACTAAGATACCTTCCTTAATAAATCTATTTTAGTGTCTCTCTTAATTTAAGACATTCATAAAATGGTTTTCACTATTTAACACTCAATCCCAAACATATCTTTGAAAGAATATTTTTTATGGCCTTGGATAATATACAAGGAAAAATCATTTAATTAAGTTATTTGTTACTTGATTCTTTGAAATTGCCATAGTTGACTAATAGCCATTTAAGAATATAAGAGAAATAATATTTCATTGATTACCATTATTGCTAATAATATTTATTTTTAACATATAAATGGACCATGCTAGTGATTAAGCCATGTCCCTTAAGCTAAGGAGATTCTTTAAAAATATACAAGAATTTATCTTTCATTAGAAAACAATGGTGGCTACTAATATTTCTTACCATGTTATTGATATAAGCAATAGCTCTTAAGTTTAAAAATAAAATAACAATAAAAATATTATTAATAAATTGCATTTATATTAATCTATATGTAGTATTGAAATAATAGTGAAATTAATATCATCAAAAATAAAGAATATAATGTTATGGACAATGTCAAAATTATTAAAGACAAAAACATCATATAATACATTGTTCAGAGATAACATTTATAAGTTAAATCCCACATTGATCCCATGCCAAGACAAGGTGGCTATGGATTGCACATCATGTCCTATATAAAATTAATGACTATGCATAAGGGAATTATTCAACAGGAAACCTCAATCTTTTGGAAAAATATGTTGGGCTATGTAAAATGGCTATTATCTTTCAGCAACGTTTTGGGTTGATCAAATTAAACTTCAAATATAAGCTAAAAAAAAAAAAACATGTGTTTATGAATAGAATCAAAGTGGCAAAAAAATAATAACAATAAATCTATGTGAACTTGGTATTGAATGCATGTAAGCATTGTCCTTCTTGAGCTTCTCTAGAAAATGTGAAGAAATTGCACTGTAACTTATGATTTCCATCTCCATTTACAATCCATCCTCCTATGAAGGCTTTAAATTAGGATCTTTCTCGTCATTGACCCTACATTTGGTCATGGTGACCCTAGTGGGGAATACCGTGATTGCAACCTCTACTAATTATCTTCATCGTGGATGGTGGATCAACACCTCAGGATTAAGCATCAAATTGGACCATATTGTAACAAGGAAGAGGTCATGGCATTATGATGGATAAGGAAACTGATAACTAGTAATGATAGGTGGGAAGCCCAAAAAGAGCGTAGATAGATGGAAAAAAAAAAAATTAGAGAACTTGTGCATTTAAAAAATGCCTTTAATGAAAATATAAATAATTATAGAAATACTAAACTCTAATTTTAAAATAGAAATATTTTTCCAAATCTTAAGTCTATATTCCAAATACTTTCATAGGAATTAAGAATGGATACAATGCACAAGATAGGTGGAGTTATAGTATTGGATTGTCTATTTATAGTGGAGAGTCTACACAATAGGTGGTAAGTGTTTCTTATCCATATATACATGGATATAAGTCACATTTTTAATACTAGTCATAAGGAATTTCTGATAAGTTAATCATGAATACAATGATCAACTATTTGTTAATAAACATGTAATGGAAAGAAGTCACAAAAGAGAAAATATAATACCTATTCACTTGCAAACCAACCTGAAATTAAACCCTTTATTTCTTACACAAAGAAGGGTTCATGTCCAACAACCATATTAACCCACAAAACATTAATCTAATTCAATTGGAATATGCAAGGGAGATAAATTGATAAGCATTTATCCATGACCAATAAACAACACCAAACCATTACATTTTGTGTGGTTGATTTTAAAGAAGTGTTTTCACATTCAAAAACATATTCAAGGATATCAATTATGCCTAATATGGACCAACAACAGTGACTATTTTCAATTACAATCAAACTCAATTGCTTTAACAAAATATCCTTTAATTCAAGCAGACTTATATTCAACATCAAGATGGAAGAGATAAATGAAACACAAGTTAATGATAAAATTCTAAATTTGAGAATGTGACCTTTATGCAAATACATTATTGAAAAAACATTCATTATGATAACCAATCAAAAAAGATAATGCACTTGTGGATTTATATTAATGTTTTTCACTATTGTTTTGTAGCATATATAATCTTTTGAACATTGTAGTGACTTAAAACAAGGAAACGGGAAGATGTTTGTATTCCATGTATCCCTTTCCATGCATATGCACAAAATAAAGTCTTACCAGTTGAATATATTTAGTAATACCTCTAACATAATCATGGAAAAGAATGCTAAATGCAATAATTCCATGAATGAACAGAATAATGAGTTGTTTGTGATTGTACTCATGATGCCAACACCACATAGCATAAAATCTCTATAGGAATTTGACGTAACTGAGCCCAACAAAGAGGCTTTGAATGAGGCAAGCCCCCTATCATATGTTAACACCATCATTATGGTGCAATGGATGTCTTCATTCTAGTTAGGAATTCTAGTTAGGAATTGTAGTTAGTACAATTTCTTGATTAGCATTATGTATTTCACAGTATTGACTAGAGTTTAAGCTTATTATTATTATTATTATTATCCAATTTTAAGGTCACAACCAAGTCAGACACTGCATTGGTGTATGAAACTTCCTTGTTTGTGGAACAAGGGACCCACCTCTGGGCAGTGATTTTGACTGCGAAGTCTACAAAGGCATACATACTCTACCCCTTTTGGTTTTGAATCTATGACCTCTTGGGAGTAAACACATGCTCTTAACCATTAGGCCCACTCAAGCTGTATAAGCATGCAAATTGTATGCAACATGGTAAGCCTTCATGGGAAGTGTTCATCAATTAGTATTATAAACACACACAATACACACACATGCCTCATTTTGTTATCAAGAATCAACATCATATCACATATTTAATAGAAATTCAATAGATTTGTGAGTCTATGTTTTTGTTCATGATTTGGGGTTTACATTGTTGAAAAATGTGTAGCTATGGTCAATCTTCATAATTATCATTGTATTTGAGAAGAACAAAATTATTTTATCATAAGCATGTTTTTCATATTTTTTTATGGTCAAAAATGTATTTTGAAAAAAATATAATATTTTATTTGTAATTACAAGTAACTCCACATGTGCTAAGTAGGCTCCTCTAGATAGTCAAGTTTTCTCTCATTCAGATCACATGATGGCTATACAAAGAGGTTAATTCACTCTCCTTGGTAGGCAATTTTATCACACATATATCACTCATATGTTCTATCACTCATATGTTTTCCTTTGTGAAGTGCTCCAAGCTCTGCTTATTATCATGATTTGAAGTTTGCTGTTCAAAGTCGCTTTCCTTTGCGAAGTGCTCCAAGCTCTGCTTATTATCATGATTTAAAGTTTGTTGTTCAAAATCTGCTTATTATCATTGTGATCTGAAGTTTGGTGGTCCGATGTCTATTTCTTGTTATTCTTATGATCTTCTTCTTATTCTTATGATCTTAACACTGGTGTTCTAATATCTGCTTCTTATTATTGTGATCTCAAATCTGATCTGCTTGCCGAAATTTAACTCAGATTTGTCTCCAGTCCGAGATTTGAGCTACTCCAAGATTGTGATTTGGTATGTGTTTTGTGCTTCCACATATCTGTATCCAATCTAAAGTCTGAGCCTTAGAAGGGAAGAGATTCGAGCTATGTCTATGTGGTATGGTAAGAGGATCAACCTCTTGGAATTGATTTTATTGGGGATGTTGTCAGGCTACTTGTTACTTGTGTGGAAGCCATCTTGTGGTAAGTATTATTCATGTCTTGATGTATGGTCAAAAAATTTCTCTTAGGAAAAGTTTGATTTGGTTTTTTCTTTGTGAGGTTTTTTCGTCTTTCACCTCAAGTACTTTGGTGTCTCTCATTATTGTGCTTTATAATCTCTACTTTCTTGTTATTGTTATCTGTTGGATTTATGAAGTATAATTATTTGATGAAGAAAATGAATTAAAAAAGTTTTAAATTGACAAATAATTATCAATAGTTCAAAATACTGCTACTTGGTTTTTCAACATCGTATCAGAGCTATATGAAGCTAGAAGGTTGTTGATCACAGTTGAAGTAAAATCAAAAGATACCTTCTTCTCCTGTATGGGTCTATGGATCTGTGGTAGCGGGATCCTCCTTTCTGTGGTAGCCTGAGCCTCCCTTTTGCTCGATCAAAAGGGTATATATATCACATATGGATCCTCCTCAAAAGCACAAGACCTAGATAAATGATCTCTGCTTCATATGAAGGTTCTGAGGGTCCAGTTGACTGTGATATGTGAAGGATCTAAGGCTGTTTGTCTCTGTATTCTATTCAAGTTGATTTAAAGGCTATTCATCTATGCAATATATGCGAAGTTTATGACTCCTGTAATACGAGATTTGAGGCTCTCTGTCTATAATCTGAGGCTCTCAATATCTCCGTTGATGCGAATTATGCGGCTTATATATTATTAAAGCCTTAAGGGCCCAGTAATACCATGCTAGAATTTAATGGAGGATTTGCAATTTTCATGTAATGCAAGCCGATGCTTGATAAGTTCAATAGTGCTAAATTGAACGTGAAGCGCTACTAAATTTTTAGTTTTGTTTTATTTTCTTAATAGGGGTCTATCAATATTTTTCCAGATCTACAGATTTGATCGAGTGATGATGGTTTCAATCTAAATCTGGATCTAATCCTGAACCACCCTCTTTGGCTATTATTAAGCCTTCACTCGCAATTTCTTGAAGTTTATGAATCTCGGCTTTGCTACCTATTTCTTTTTAAGGGCAAAATTCCAAACTATTGCTGTCTTGCAAATTTTTGTTTTGCGCTCTTATACAATATAGCATTTCGAGGCCCATTCATCTCATTCAACAGGATTTCGACTGTTTTCTCAGCTTCGAGATTTAGGAATTAAAGGCGTGGATAGTTGCTCAATGCTCGAGTTAGAGTCCCTCTCTCGTCTTTTCTCTCTGACAAATTGAAACATTTAGCTGGAGCTCGAGATAAGGTGATTTTCAAGAGGAAAAATGCAAGGGAAAGAACAACGACCGATGTAATTTCAAAGGAATGAGTCCAAAATGGGCTGACACTATCTAAATAAGTTCATCTTTTTAAACTTGTTATTCTTAGAATGCGTACTTCAGTTTGTCACTCCATACAAGGTACGGTTTGGAAAAGAAGGCCTAAGACTCATGGACCCTAGGATTGTTTGCTAAAGGTGAAGAAGAAACCCCTAGCTCTTACAAAGATGATATGTGTTGGGTAATTTAATTGTTGGTTAAATTATTTCATTAAATTATCGACCAAGGTTTGTGAGCTTGTAAAGTGTACATATACTGCGTATGCTCGGAAACATATTTTTAATCAAAGAAAATAAATCTAAATACAAAATGTATGCATACATGTTTTGACAAAAATGTCATTCAACTTCAATGTAAATAAACTTCAAAGTAAATTACACTAATGCTCAAAGAATTAAAAACTACTCTTAGTGCACAGAAATTGAAAGCTATTCTATTTGAGCAAAAATTGAAATCTATTCTAATTGAAAAGGAAATAGAAATATAGTTCATTGGAAAATGAAAAGAAATCTAATCTAGTTGACTTGAAAAGAATATTTACTCTAGAATGCTTTTGAAATGGTTCTATTCTAATTATGGTCTATAGAACTCTAAAATAAATCTATTCTAGAGACATGAAAGGGACCCTAACTATCCATTTGAAAGCAAAGCTACTCTACTAAAATTTGAAATGAAGCTAATTCAAAAAGAAATGATTGAAAATCAATGAACTGAATGAGGAAAAGCCTCCATATGTTATTGATGTGCGCATTCATAGCTAGAACTAATCATAGCATCCAATATAAATAGGAGACTAGGCATAAAAGAAATATTTTTTTCTTTACAATCGAGCGTCAACCTGTCATGAACCAAGGAAAAATAAGAAAAATTGGAATTGAAAATAGAGCGATTGAAACATCTAATTATTCGAAGGATTGAATTAATTTTAATACTAATCTAGCTACAGAGCATAAATGAAATCAAAATTCTGAAAGATATACTATAATATTTCTCACGACTCCATAGGGGGGCCTCTTGGTGAGCGTGAGATGCTAAGAATTTAGATCACGATATTTGGATTGTCAACACAGACACAATTGTGCCATAGTTCAAAGTATTTGCATTACTATAAAGATAAGGTCTTCTTCTCCAAAGATTCTAGATTCCAGATCTTGCTCACTTGATTCTTTCCACATTCGCTTGATGATAAGATCGACTCCTTGACATTATATGCAAGAACAACATTCCATATCCATGTTTGACTCTTAGTTTGACCAAAAAGATTCACACATATCATGAGCTTCCGGTTGTGTCTAATAGGTGGATGTCTATGTGGTTGACATTTGACAACTATCCATATGCCTTGTTGTCTTCTAACATGTGCGAACCTGTACAACTTAGGATTTAGTTGTAGAAATGCCAGTTAACTGCAAAATTTTCATCTTTCAATAGTTATAGCATAGTTTAAATCAATTTCAAAAAGAAAGCATAGACTATGAGTTGAGAGTGGATGATTACCTTTTCATTATAGCTTTGCATGACCTGAACGACCTAAACTTCATGGATGAAGTGAAAATGTCTACAAAATGGATGAAAGAAAGGAAAAGGGTTTTTCAAAAGGAGGACAATTCAAAGGTTCAACAATATGGATGAGTTTGACTGAATCCAAGATGGCTAAGATCAAGCGGAACTAACACATTCTCAAGAGATAAGTACCTTTAGATTATTTCTATTGTTGTTTCATTATTAGCCTCTTGTCTCTATATATATTTTGCTTGGTTGTAATCCTTTCTTAGTTGTTATTCCATGGTCTCCTAGAGAGGTTTTCAGGTACACAATGAAGGTTTCCAAGGTTCTAGCAGTAGAAAGAAGTAATGGAAGAATAAGGCTTGTGACAAGAGGACTTGTGTTGAGAGATCTTGGGTTAGTTGGAATCTAAACTCAAAAGGAGCTCACAGACCATCCAGATTGAAGTATGCCTTGATGACTTTCAAAGAATAAATGGATGGAAATCTCAGAGAAGTACAAAGCTAAAGATTACATCAGTAAGAGGGATAAGAAACATATTGTCAGTTACACTTCTATTAATAGGTTATTACACTTATGATACATGTTATTACTTCAGATGGATATAGAAATTTTCTTCTTAAAGAAAGGAGAAGTGTATGTAAGAGCTACCACAAGCCTATAAGGTTTATGAAGAATTCGTATGCTTATAAGCAAAGAAGGATTTGTACAAGCTTCTCATAGTTGGTACAAGATGGATCCTATATGATTTATTTTCTAAGGAAAGAAAGAAATATCACATGTTAGAGATAGTTGCAGTGATTAGAATATTTTCTCTAGAGGAAGGAGTTTCAGCTTTAGAGGGAGTTGACCTCTATTTGTAACAAATAATTCTGATGTGTTTATATAGCATCGGTAGCAGAGGGGGCTAATGAAATTTGTTTCAGAAATACCACTTTATTAGGGTGGCCAGAAATAAAGTCGTGATGATGGATCTATGAGGAAAGCAAATTGATGTATGGTTGAGCCAAGATGTAAGGCTCATCTTCTATACTAGCTTGGTACAATTTCTCATGGCACAGTCAGTTATGGATTAAAAGTTGTAGCAAACAAAGAAGTATAGCTACAAGAATTCACTTTGGGAAAGGAGTGTCGAAGATAGAAAGAGTTTGTATATTTCATCAGGTTGGGCTCCATTATCATTTTTTAATGAGAAAGAAGTTGACATCTATTGAACTCAATATATTGCAGCTGGGTTAGCAAGATTAGAAGCAATATAGCTCCAACTTGCAGGATTTTTTGATATTATACAAATTACATCTTGATCACAGGTCGAAGCACATTGAGATCTAGTACTACTACATCAGTGAATAGGTACAAGGGAGAGTAGTGCAACATGAGTGCATCTCCACTTATGAGTAGATAGTAGGCGTTCTAATGAATCCTTTGTCTCAGCTGAAGTTTGTATACTTCAGGGATAAGCTTGGACTTGTGGATATTCCCTCTCTCATTGAGAGACACTATTGATTTGATGATAGCACAAATGGAAACTCTCACTGTAGGGGGAGAGTGGGACTAGAGGCATTAGATTATTCATAGAGTGTGTGGCTCTAGGGATTAAGACCCATATTACTATAGGAATGAGTGTTGTCTCTCAACATCAAAGACCCAAATTACTCCAGGCTAGAGTGTGTTCTTGTAGAAACATGGCCCACATTACTCATCCATGAAGGATTGAGTGTGGTTGGCTAGTACTTCCTATAGGGTCACATGGACCTGATTACTCATAAAGTGTCTTGAGGGTGTCACCAAAAGTCGAAGGAACTAACCAAGATGAGGGTGAATCCCACTAGTATGTATGCCATGTTCCAGGGGGACCATAATATGGCGACTAGTTGATATTGATGTTGTTCCATGGGTTTGGTACCACCCAAGATATCGCAACTAGTGGATGTTGGTGATTTGATGATGATGTTGATGGTTGATCTACCTAGATAATTTTATTCTTCCTATGTCACACCGACCTGTATAGGGTTGTAGTCCCTATGTTAATGTGACATGTATAGTAAGAATGTTTTTATGGATTAGAAATCATCTTGGACAGACTTTCTCCCTGTATCCAGTAGTATGACGTGTATAGGGATATTATCTTTTTGTCTTGTATATTGACCTGATTAGGGAGAATGATCCTATGAGCATCGTCCTGTCTCTTGTATTTTTACCTTCATAGGGTTGTATTCCTTGTGTCTAGTACATTGACCTGTATAGGAAGATGGACATTTTCGTGTGCCCTGTACTGTGACCTGTATGGGGCTGAAGACCCTGTGTCAAGTACAATGAGATATATAATAAAAATGGGATTAGAGGCTACTTGATTGGATAAAAGCATCCGAACATCTAACTCGGATCTTGTTTCAGAGAGAGCTTGTTGTTATCATCCATGGATATGGAAATACTCTAGTTTTGAAGTACTAGCTAATTAATTTATGTTTCTTTGGTATATATGTATGGATATGATGGTACCATGGTTATGAGACATTGATTGATTGATGTCTCTTGGGGAGAGCATGCATGAGTTGTACCATGGTGATTTGGTACCATTTGTTTGATGCTATTAAAGGTAAATTATTGATGATGTTGATCTAATCTTGATCCTTCCTTAGAGAATATTTTCAACATGTATGACACCTTTACTGTGATTATGAATACCTCCCTAGCTAAGAGGGAGTGTTGGAGAATGTGTAGCTATGGTCAGTATTCATAATTATCATTGTACTTGAGAAGAACAAAATTATTATCATCATAATCATGTTCTTCATATTTTTTTTTGGTCAAAAATGTATTTTTGAAAAGAAGAAAATTATTTTATCTGTAATTACAAGAGGCTCCAAATGTGCTAAGTCAACTCTTCTAGATGGTCAATTTGGTTGTCATTCGGATAACATGATGGTTAGTTGGGTTGCCTTGGAACTCTCTCATTTATATCACATGATGGATATATAGAGAGATATATTCACTCTCCTTGGTATGCAATTCAATCACACATATATCACTCATCTATTTTTCATTGTGAAGTGCTCCAAGATCTACTTATTATCATGATCTGAAGTCTAGTATTTGATATCTTCTTATTATCATTGTGATCTGAAGTTTGGTGGTATGAGATTTTCTTCTTCTTATTCTTGTGATATGAATTATGTTGTTCCAAGATCTGCTTCTTATTATTGTGATCTCGAATTTGATATGCTTTCCAAAATATAACTCAAATTTGTCTATAGTTTGAGATTTGAGCTACTCTAGGATTATGATTTGGTTTTTGTTTTGTGCTTCCACAGATTTGTATCCGATCTAAAGTTTGAGCCTCAAAAGGGAAGAGATTTAATCTTTGTCTCTATGGTATAGAAAGAGGATCAACCTCTTGGAATTCAGCCTTTTGGGGGATCGTGTTGGACTACTTATTGATATTCACATTGGATACTTAGTACTTATGGAAGCCATCATGTGGCCAATATTATTCATGTCTTTATGTATTTTTGAAGGATACCTCTAACGAAAGGTTTGATTGGGTTTTCCCCCTTCTGGGGTTTTTCCCTGGTCTCTGACCTAAACTATGGTGTCTCTTGTTATTGTGCTCTATGATCTCTACTTTCTTGTCATTATTATCTGTTGGATTTCTGAAGTATAATTATTTGATGAAGAAAATGAAATAGAGAATATCTAAATTCACAAATAATTATCAGTAGTTTAGAAATATTTCTACTTGGTTTTTCAACATATATTGTGTAATTTGTTTCTTCTCACACTTGTAGGCTATGGCATGGAGTGCATGGAAGATACTTGCATTAAGACTAGCTATGTTTATCTTTATTCCTTGGATTATAAGTGAATGTGGAGAAGATGTTAATTCAATCAAAAATATTGGTAGATCCTCACAATAGAAATTTTGTTAAATTTATATTTAAAACTAATAACCTAACTGGACCCATTATCAGACAGGGGAATTAGGCTTGCAAAGGTCCACTATGTAGTATTTTGCATAGACTATGAATGACATGGAAGATATGTTGGAATATGTTGTTACATAAAATGACTTGATGATCCTGTAATCGATTGCACAATTTTTTCTCCCTTCCTCCTCTCACAATTTAACCCTAAATATCCATTATATCATCAACACTATTATTTATACTTGTCAATACGATGTCTAAGACCATACTAACCATTAACTTTTTAACAAAATTTACTTCACTATCAATAAGTTTGAAGAGACAAAAAGAGATTAGGTACTTGTCGAGGGGTCCTTGTAGGGTTGATGGGTAGATGAAGTGTGGTGTCTTAGGCTATGGTAATCTAAGTTATTTCCTCATTATGTTGTAATTCATAGAGTATGAACAATGCTATGATTTTTTTCATGTTATCACTCGTATCAATGTCGCGTCAAAGATCCTAAAGTAACTAACTAACATATTCACTTCATTGGAGATTAGTATTCGAGAGGCTCAAATTGTTGTTGCCAAAATGATCTAATCATACTAAGAATCAACAAAACCCGCAATATTCTCAATATGTACACAAAGGTGAAATTTTCATAGTTCATGGTGGTTACATTGTTTGGAACCATCATATCCATAAATGAGTTGGTGGAGAGAAATATGTCAATAAATTTTCACAACTTCCCTAGATTGAAACCCCCTCCTTCCTTCCTATTATCTCATCATGATTCTATTAGTTATGGGCACTATTGAAAGGAAGAAAGTCTAAGGCTATGGGGAAAGTAGTGTAGAGTGTTAGTGGAGGAAAGTCAAGAAGTCTTCATGAAGAGGGACGTATGGATGGTGTTTCATGGAAGAAGACAAAAAATCATTATCACGTGGTCTTACCATGCTCTGACATGCGACATGCCTCCATAAGTCTTCGATAGATGATGAAAGATCCCAAAGAATCACACCATTAAAAAACACCTTCATCATATATATATATATATATATATATATATATATATGAATATGAGATTAAAATAGGGTATTAAAATGGGGCAATAAACCTCTCAAATATGCTAACTTGACATAGTAGCATATGTGATGCTACAAAGATTTAATGAGCAAAAAAATTAAAATTGTGGTGCAAAATTACACTATTTTAACGAAGGTAGATCACACTTGTGACAAAGCAAAGAGTTATATATTTTGAGCTACAAAGAATGCAATTTGGATCATGTAGGCTGATAAACCCCAATTCAACATGATATATTCACCTAACACTAACTTAAATTTTTCCCAGCGTATTCAATCCTTGAAATAGCTCATCCCACATTAATACATTGGCATTGTAATCCTTTGAGGGCCTTAAAGAGTGAGAATTCCTTCATTATTCTCAATTTACATGCATGAACTCATATATTCAATGTCCAAGTGAATCATGGTTTAGAGCCAAAAAAAAATTGTAATTGATTTTGAAAGAACACAAAGACAACACTTTAAACCCCTCTATTAATTTTTATGTAGTATCAAATGAGTTAAACGTTACCAAACCTTGAACATTTACCTATCCAACAACCTCATGGTATTTTCCAACACCAATGAGGGAGAAATTTTACACCAAGATATAACATGCAATATAAGCATGTCTATTGTTAGTCTCAAATGTAATGATGATATTGCCCTACCACTCGAGAATGATGTGTTTAGAGTTTGAATTGCCCCTTTAACACTTGGAGAATAGGTTGAAAAAGTATCACCATAGGAAAAATTTAATAATAATGACCCTAGGCTTAGAACCTTGTCAAGGCTAGGCTTTGCTGCTAGGTTAGCATGTCCCACTTCTACATAAACCTTCTCATTTTGTGTTGGAGATGATAAATGTGACTTCCACATACCTATTAACTCCTCTTGCATAAAATAATTGAATATGCTTCCATGTAAACTAAAGAGGGTTTAAGTAAAAGTGTAAGAGTTCCTCCTCCCCATTCCTTGTCATTCCATCCTCTCATTGGAAAAAACTTGCACAATGTTGGAGTGAATTGACAGATTTGTTATTAACATATATATAGACATGGTAGAGTAAACCACTCATTCGTTAGTTTTCTCACCTAATTGTCCCTCCAACTAAGTTGAATCAATGAATTGAGACCAAGAAAAAAAACCAATCTATTTGTTCAAATCAAATGAAATAATGATTTAGTTTTACGTGAAAGTATAATAGTGTTATTCTACAAACGAGATAGAAATAAAGAAAAGAAAAAACACTTTCCAACTTCTAAACTTTTTAAATAAAAAATTAAACTCTTTATAAATAAATTAAATGCATTTAAATTAGTATTTAATATTTAATATGCAAGATTTTGTAATTAAACTTAAATAAAAAATCAAAATTTAAATTTTTGATCCTTAATTTTAATTTAATATAATAATAAAAAAAATATCATGGAAAAGAAATTATTAAATATTAATCATTTTAAAATTATTAAATATATAATCATTTTTCTTATTTAGACAAATACAATAAAATTAATTAAAAAAAAAACAAGCAAACAAACAATTAAAAACACAGTAACATTAACTATAATAAAAATAATAAATTTTAACAAAGATAGCTATATGAAATAAATTTCTCATAATATTATATAACACAATAGTAAAGATGGCTATATAATTATTGTACCTCCCACAATAATATGGAATTATACACATCAGGTTTCACTCAAACCCTCCATGACACCACATCAATATAAAATATATTCTCCATTTCCAATGTGAAGACTTGATTAATGCCTCCAAATCAACTTAAAGATAATTGGATACAATAACATTGTAGGGCCATCCTCTTCTCTCACTCTCTAATGCATTGCAATGAATTTGAGTTATTAGTAAGGACTTTTATAATAGTTTTAAATGGTATACTATTTGGATTTAGTAAAGTGTTTGAAATGAGAAGTTCGTATCATTTTATTTTTTTATTTTTTTTAATGGATTACAGTTTATAAGTTATTATTAGTTTATATTTCGTTAGGTACTATAATAATCATTTTGCACTAAAGTGTGTTGATTTTTAATATTTTTTTGGAGTTTTTTGTAATTTTAATCAAAGTTTTAAGAAAATGCTTAATATTCTTATTTTCCCGTAAATTCAAAAATAATTTTCTACGTTTTTGGTAATCTTATTTCTAATTTTCAATTGGTTGAGAAAGTTTTGATGAGACATAATTCCCCTAGTGGATGGCGTTTTTTTTTGTATTTGTTAGTGTTTGACAAATGATTTTAAAAAATGAAAAAAGACTAATTTTGTGAGTGGTCATTCCATTGGTGAGTGCTCTGACACTGTTATGTTACTGCACTGCCCAATGATGTCAGAACTGACACCACTGCAGTTCCTTTACATAGACGAGGGGAAGGGTGGGGGGATTAGGGGGGCTAAATGAATCTCCAATTTACTGTGCAGAGTGCGGAGGGTTGCATGTACAATCCCTTTTAAACTCAATGGAAGTAGTAACGGAGAGGAAAAAATATATTTTAAATGTTTCCAAAATCACAAGTTGGGTGATGATGAGATTTAAATGAAGCATAGTCATCCCTAGGTCTAAAGACAACCTTTGCCCTCTTGTTTCTTCCAATTTCCTACAACTCCACGAGAAATTGGTGATTTTATTTATATGAGGAAATTATGGAGATGATTAAAATGTTGCAGGTCGTTTAAACAATTCCTTATTTGGTTCTAAATTTACATCCTCGTTGAAATTTGATGCAATGTCCATAGTCTAGCTTTGTTGTGAAAGCATTCTGAAACTTTTTATATATCAATAATGTCAGTGGTCTATCATTGAAATTTAATAGCCAAATTATTTGGTAATGCATCTCAGAATAAAATAGAATAAAATAATTGCATGCTGCACATTGCATACTTTATAAAACAACCCTAATGTATTCTAGCCAATATGGAGAGAATTGGATGTTAGTGCAGAAGAATAAACATTTCTTAAAAATATAGTGAGTCGACTGAATTTTTATTCTCTAAGAATGTTGTTAATGGGGACAACTCAAAGAGAAAAAAAAAAAAAAAACTTCTTAATAATGTTGGTTATCTAGTGTTGGAATTTAATGGCCAAATTATTTGCCAATGGGTTTGTGCTCTATTGCTCGTGGTATATTTGCTAGCAATTTCATCTCGCACCTCCAAGAATCACACATGCATCTCACATGTATGTGACAATCTCATCTAGAGAGCAAGAAGCATCAAGAAGAATGTACGTCAGGTGTAGTGGTAGATTAGTTCCTTAGTTAACCAAGTGAGTGAATCTGCTTTCAAAAATTGAGTTAATTCATGTGATGTCAATATTTACCTTTGCATAGTTGATTCATTAAAAAAATTGTAAATCCATTTATAGGTATTATGTTCAATGGACAAAACGTTAAACAAACAATCTAAATGGCCATGCGGAGAAGTTGGTTACAACATTTCGGGTGGGAATGTAGAAATTGTAAGAAAATTACTATTTCTAATGAAATAGAATTGAAATCAAGAGACAAATAATTCTTCTACTATTCTGTGGAAAGGAAAACACATGATAGAAACACATGCAATAACATGCAACCATAAAAACACAAGGAACACAATGATTTTACAAGGGAACCCAAATGCGAAAAACCCATCCTCTGTTTGTATTATACCATATGAGAAAAAATTGATCAATTATAATGACGACTTCACACATGAAGTGCACCCTAAATTGGAATTTTGATCTCCTCCTCTTGAGATTACTCTAAAAAATACTTAGCCAACTTAGCCAAATCTTGGCCTCATTTTCCTCCTATTTCCTTGTGCAATTCTTGAGGAAATTAACTCCTAAATAATAGGAGAAGCCCTCATTTTCTTGCGCAATTCCCAAGAGAAGAGTCTCACTTGCTACATATAAAAATGTATACACTCTCTAGCATACAATAATAAATACATTGATGCATTTTTCCTCTACTCAAATCAGCAATTCGAATTCCATGCACTATTGTGACTATTTTTAGTAAATTGATCTATTAACTGAGAGATCAATGAGTTAACAATTGTTATAACTACTCAACTAAACTCCTATTAACTCCAATAAAGACTAGAGCTCAGATAATTGAGTTTAACTAACAATATCTCCACTATATTGGTAAATTTTAGCAATCAAACCATCGACAACTCTACTTCTATCCTCCAACTTGAATTTATTGATTTAACTAGGAGACAAATCCATGTCACTCCAACTAACTGCAATCCAAGTCATCCTGGTGGTGTGTAAAATCGAATTTCTCCATTAACTAAGGCACAAATCAAATGATTCATTTTCTTTCTACAATTGCAACACTCCCTCTTAGTAAGAAAAGGGTTATGCACAACCCAAATCCTACTCCTGTAGGAATGTACTGTAACATAAATCCCTCTCACTTTTGTTGTTGCTACTACAACAATTGCAACTGAGAATAATTTAAAATATTGAATCATTTTTGTCTTTGAGCTGCAATTGTCTCTTGAGTCTCTGACTACTACTATCCTGCAACTGTCACCCAAAATATGACGGAATCAACTGACACTGATCCTTTTTTCTATTGAATACTATGGGCCCCTGTAGCAAGGGTAATGATCCATGAGAAGAGTATACTGCAACTGTTGTTTCTCTCCTATGGACCTTGCCCAAATCTTTGCAACTCTAATGCTAAGGCTCTACATTTCCCCGTATCACTCCTAGAGGTTTAGTTGCATGCATGGAAAAATCTACCTCTAGCTTGTAGAGAATTTTAACTCTAACACCAATTTGTTTTTCTTTTCTAGTAGCAACATGCTTAAGAAAATATTTCCGCTTACTTAATACCACATCATATACTTTGTCCTCCAATACAGCTACAAAAATCAATTTTTCTTTAGACCAGGCACATACATTACATCCTTCAGGTGAATATGGGAGCCTGACTCCCTCTTAAATGTGATAGTGTCAATATATTTGGTACTATACCTTCCATCATCTCAAAGTTCTATGTGTAATTGTAGGTCCCTCTCCTCTAGGCTACTGAAGAACTTCTTATTCTTGTCATGTGATATGAAGCACCAAAGTCTAAGTACCACTCACTCCCTGTTATTGTGCTTTCCATGCAAGCAATGAGGGTGAAATCCACCGTGAATTTTGATGCAAGAGTATCTCATCCTCTTATCGTTGCAGGCTCCTTATTGGATTTCATGTGCGGACACTTGGTTGTGTAGTGTCCATACTCATGACAATGAAAGCATTTAATTTTACTAAGGTATTTTTTCTTGCCATGGTTCTAGTTGGATTCTTCCTCGCCTTTGGCCTTCTTTTCTTTTCCAACTAGAGCATGGTCTTCTTTCTCCTCTGAAATGGATGTGACACCATCTCTAGTGTTTCTTCTTATCTCATCGTGCACCAAATCAGACCAAAGTCTCTCCCAATCTAGTATCTTGTCTCTTCAATTAACTGAATCCTAGTAGTTTCAGGATTTCAGAAGGCCAAGGAGTGCTAAGGTCACAAGTTAGTGTAGAAATTTCATGAATAATATGACACTTATTCAACCGAGATTATCCTGATTATACACTATTACGGAATGCATGCATAATACATAATCTCATCTACCATTGATCATCAATTTTGCGAAAACATAAACAATTGCATGCGAATATAGAAGCATCAATCACACATAACACAATATTTCACAGGGAAAGCATCCCGCTAAAAACCCCAAACTATCTATATATTATATTGATTGAGATCATGTAACAGTACACAATACAATACTAGCTCCACCTGTTACACACAATACAGCACAGATCTGAATCAATCATTGGCTCAAATCACCTCTGCTGCTTGCCTACCTCCACTGCGCAATCCTGCATGAGTATAGATGAGAATGACACCAAATGTGTGATCCAAATTCGTATTCCCTTTGGTTGTACCACGCAATCCTCATTGGCAATACTCAACTTACTGATTGTGCAAATCACATGCACAACTATAGTCACAATTGACAATTGTCTTGCCCTTTCACTCACCTCTAACACTTGTCTCCACTGAACTGTCAATGCACTGAGTTAACTGATGTATTCTTCAGTTGCTTTATGAGTTAATAATTAGTGAATTAATTAATAACTAATTCACACCACTCATCACTTAGTCTATTGATCAGTTAGACTAAATACAACTAG
>APFE030041458.1:95984-117595 GCA_000404065.3 Pinus taeda
AGTACAATACTCCTCACAAGTACTCAGTACTATCTCCACCTGTTACACACAAACTAGCTCAAATCTGAATCAATCACTAGCTCAAATCTCCTCCGTTGCTTGCCTGCCTCCACTGCGCAATCCTTCATAGAGAATGGATGAGAATGGTTGAACCAAACTCGTATTTCCCTTTTGTAACACTACGCAATCTTCATTGGAAACTCAATCCCACTGATTGTGAAAATCACATGCACAACTATAGTCACAACTAACAGCTGTCTTGCCCTTTCACTCACCTCTAACACTTGTCTCCACTGAACTGTCCATGCACTGAGTTAACTGATGTATTCTTTAGTTGATTTATGAGTTAATAATTAGTGAATTAATTAATAATTAATTCACACAACTCATCATTAGTCTATTTGTCAGTTAGACTAACTACAACTAGTTCAACTAAGTCAAACTGAACACAACTCCATCAACTCTCATTCAACTCCACAAAACTCAATCACTTGAATTCTAACTGAAGTCTTTCATGCAATAGCTCAACTAACCCATAAGAAAAGCGTATTTCCTTCTGGTAGTTGCATGTGCCATATCTGTAGCTCGAACTGAAGTGTTGCAAGAGGATAAGATAATGTTTATAGTCCAAATATTATTAAGAACTAATAATATTCGACTGTTCTATTTTTTAGACTGGCAGTCTAAAAATAGGCTCCGCCCATATGTCTAAAAATAAAAGTCCATCTATTTTTACCAACATGACCAATAATCCACAAATAGCATCCTGCAACTCATAGACCATGATCCATATGTCTAAAAATAGACATAGTCTAAAAATAGACTTTGCGCCAAAAATAGCCTCCAGGCCCACTTAGTGAAGGCTACTTCTTTTCAATAAGATCCACCATCTTGTTGCATTTTCAACAGTTAGATGATGGCACATTTTCTCTTACTCCTCCAAGTTCATCTCTAACCTTAGTGAATCTGGATAAGTACTGAGGAATTGTTTCATTTTTCTACATTTTAAATCTCTTGAGTTTATCTCTCAATGCCAATTTCCCGACATCATTGTTGCTTTGGAACATATCCGTGAGAGTTTTCCACATTGCAAAAGGAGTCTCCTTTCCATGCAATTTCAAAACCACATGACCTTTGACACCCTCTAGAATAATCCTCCTAACTTTTGTTGTGTCCTTCTTCCACTAATAAATTTCTTATGCATATGATGTTGTTGGTTTTGGAATATCAATTTGTGTGTATTCCCATACTCCATTTTCATCAAGGCCAACTTCCATCCTATCTTTCCAAGCACAAAAAAATTGAGGTTCCCGCCAATGCATACTGAAGCCCCAATCCATTGAAAGACATTTTTCCTACACTAAAGAGAATCTACATCAAAAACTATGCAAATCAAAATTTCTTTGAGAGAAGATTTGTACCAAGGTTTTTATGTGGTCTTCTATACCTCTGATACTGGTATAAATTTCAAGAAATTTACTACTGCTAATGAAATCGAACTGAAATATAGACACAAAAATTTCTTCTATTGTTCTGTAGAAAGGAAAACACACGATAGAAACACATGCAATAATATGCAACCATCAAAACACAAGGAACACAATGGTTTCATAAGGGAACCAAACTGCGAAAAACCCCTCCTCTGTTTGTATTGTATCAAATGAGAAAAAATGATCAATTATAATTAGTTCTTCACACATGAAGCACATCCTACACTACAATTTTGATCTCTTCCTCAAACCATTCTGCAAAAAGACAACCAAATCTTGGCCTCCTTCTCCTCATATTTCCTTCTGCAATTCCTCGGGAAATTGGCTCCTAAAGAATAGGAGAATTCCCTATTTTCTTGAATTCCAAAGAGAAGAGTCCCACCTGTTACATAAAAAACTATATACACTCTTTAATATACAATAATAAATACATTGGTGACTTTTCCTCCACTCAACTACGCAATTCAAGTTCCATGTGTGACTTGATCTATTTTTAGTAAATTGATCAAAACTAAGAGATCAATGAATTAAAAACTGTTACAACTACTCAACTAAACTACTAATGAATCCACTAAATACTAGAACTCAGATAACCAAGTTTAACTAACTATAACTCCACTAGATTGCTAAATTTTAGTATTCAAGCCATGCACAACTATACTTCTAGCCTACAACTTGAATTTAATTATTTAACTAGGAGAAAACGCCATGTCACTCTAGCTAACTGCAATCCAAGTCATACTTCTGATGTGAAAAATCGAATTTCTTCATTTGACTAAGGCACAAGTCAAATGATGCCTTTTCTTGCTATAATTCCAACACTCCTTAGCAAGAAAAGGGTTCAACATAACCCCAATCCTGCTCATGTAGGAATTTACTGTAACATAGCTCCCTCTCATTATTTTTGTTGCTACTGCAATAACTTCAACTGAGAAGCATCCAAAATATTGAATCAATTGTGTCTCTAAGTTGCAACTATCTCCTGGGTCTCTGATTGCTACTAACCTACAACTGTAGCCCAAAATTTGACTGCATCAACCGACATTGATCATTTTTCTACTGAATACTATGGGCCCCTGTAGAAATGTTAATAATCCATGAGAAGAGTATATTGGAATTGTTGTTGCTCTCCTATGGACCTTGCCCAAATCTTTGCAACTCTGAGACTAAGGCTCTACATCTCCCCACATCACTCTTAGAGGTATAGTTGCATGCATGGCAAAATCTACCTCTGGATTGTAGAGATTTTTAACTCTAACACCAAATTGTTTTACTTTTCTAGTAGCAACATGCTTAGGAAAATCTTTCCCCTTACTAAACACCACATCATATCCTTTGTCCTCCAATATAGCTACATAAATCATATTTTTCTTCAAACCAGGCAAATTCATTACATCCTTCAAGTGAATATGGGAACCTGACTCCCTCTTAAAGGTGATAGTTTCAATCCCTTTGGTACTATACCTTCCATCATCTCCAAGCTCTGTGTGTAATTGTAGGTCCTTCTCCTCTAGGTTGTTGAAGAACTCATTATTTCCTATCATGTGATATGAAGCACCAGAGTCTAAGTATCACTCACTCGCTATTAATATTCTTTCCATGTAGGGAATCAGGGTGAAATCCAACTCGAATTGTGATGCAAGAGCATCTCCTCCTGCTATTGTTGCAGGCTCCTTATTGGATTTCTTATGCGAACACTTGGTTGCATAGTCTTTATACTCATGGCAGTGAAAGCATTTAATTTTACGGAGGTATTTCTTCTTGCCATGTTTTTTGCGGGATTCTTCCTCGCCTTGGGCCTTCATGTCTTTGGCATTCTTTTCTTTTCCAACTAGAGCATAGTATTCTTCCTCATCTACAGTGGATGTGACACCATCTCTAATGTTTTTTTTATCTCCTCCAACACCAAATCAGACCAAAGTCTCTCCCAATCTGGTATCTTGTCTCTTCCATTAACTGAATCCTTATAGTTGTGCCAGGATTTCAAAAGGCAAAGCAATGCTAAGCTCACAAGTTCAGATGATGGCACATTTTCTCCTACTCCTCCAATTTCATCTCAAACCTAAGTGAATCTAGATAGATACTAAGGAATGGTTTCATTTTTCTGCATTCGAATACTCCTATGTTTATCTCTCAATGCCAATCTCCTGGCATCACTACTACTTTGGAATATATATGTGAGAGTTTTCCACATTGCAATATGAGTCTCCTTTCCATGCAAGTTCAAAACTGCATGATCTTTGACACCCTCCAGAATAATCCTACTACCTTTTCTTTTGTCTTTATTCCACTGAGCAAGTTCTTGTGCATCTAATGCTATTGGTTTTGGAATATCAGTTTGTGTTTCTTCCCATACTCCATTGTCATCTTGAACAACTTCCATATAGTCTTTCCAAGCACAAAAAAATTGAGGTTCACTCCAATGAATACTCAAGCCTCAATCCATTGAAAGACATTTTTCCTACACTAAAGCGAATCTTCACCAAAAACACTGCAAATCGAAATTTCTCTGAGAGAATATATGGAACAAGGTATCTATATGGTTTTATGTAGCTCTAATACCATGTAGAAATTGCAAGAAATTTGCTACTACTAGTGAAATAGAACTGAAATCAAGAGACAAAAATTTCTTCTACTATTTTGTGGAAAGGAAAACACATGAAAAAACCACATGCAATAACATGCAACCATCAAAACACAAGGAATACAATGATTTTACAAGGGAGCCCAACTAGGAAAAACCCCCTCTATTTGTATTATATCAGATGAAAAAGAATTGATCAATTACAATTACTGTTTCACACACGAAGCACACCCTGCACTGCAATTCTGATCTCCTCCTCCTGAGACTGCTCTACAAAATACTTAGCCAAATCTTGGCATCCTCCTCCTATTGCCTTGTGCAATTCCTAAGGAAATTGGCTCCTAAAGAATAGGATAAGCCCCTATTTTCTTTTGCAATTCCCAAGAGAAGAGTCTCACCTGCTACATACAAAACTATATACACTCTTTAGTATACAATAATAAATACATTAATGCCTTTTTCCTCGACTCAACTAGGAAATTTGAATTACATGCATGACTGGGTCTATTTTTAGTAAATTAATTAGTTAAGTGAGAGACCAATTAGTTAAAAAATGTTATGACTACTCAACTAAACTCCTACTGACTCCACTAAAGACTAGAGCTCATATAATTGAGTTTAACTAACAATAACTCCACTAGATTGCTAAATTTTAGCAATCAACCCATGCACAACTCTACTTCTAGCCTACAACTTGAATTTATTGATTTAACTAGCATACAAATCCATGGAACTCTAGCTAACTGTAATCCAATTCATCCTTCTGATGTGGAAAATCGAATTTCTCCATTTGACTAAGGCACAAGTCAAATGACGCATTTTCTTACCACAATTCCAACAGGGAAGTGAAAACATCTTAGCCCTGTTTTAGTTTTAGGTATACTTTTCTAAGAGGAAATTATGAGGCCCGTCGATATTAAATAAGCTCCACGTGACTGCCATGATATGTACCCTAAAACCATTTTAGGAACTATTATTAAATAAATGCTCAGCAAGTACACATTAACTTGTGATATTAATTTTCATGTTTTATTCTGTAGAATTTAGAGACAAACTAGTCGTTTTCTAGTGACAATATTCGATGCAAGAATGACATTAATATAATGACAGACAATAATATACTGATAATAATGTTTGGATATAATGTCATTCATGGTAACTAATTTCATTAATAATATTGACATTAATGACATTAAGTTTATTTGTTTAAACCTATTTGAATTATATTGTCATTTTCTTTTGCATTGTGACTCTTGGTGTTTCTGTGAGCCACTTGGTGATTCGAAACATGATCCTTAGTATAAGGTGATGGAAATCCACCAAACACTTTAGCTTACAGGTCGAGCGAGCACAAATTGAGTGACTGACTTCTATTTGACTTTGTATTTGGTCGTCGAGCCCACCAAGACTTGTGCGATGGTTACTTATGCGGAGCTTCCACTATGCGGAAAGCTTTGCACACTGCTTGTCCACACAAGCAAAGCTAAGATGGTGAATGTAAAATAATCATAGCTGAAGACACTTATCCCTATTATACGCAATTCAAGGCACTGAAATAACCATTTATTGCGAGTTTGACATTTCCCTCCACTTACATGTTTACCAACATAATGAAATTTATGACAATGAGTTATTTGTTATGCTTCTGTGGAGCTTTCACTATGCAGAAAGCTCCATACACAAGGAAATTTGAAAACTCACTAGGGTTTTCTTCATTATACAATGGAACCTCTATGATATGTGAAATTGTATGCTTTTCCCATGAAATTGCTCCCTGGTTGGTTTGTTCTTTCAAAAATAGACTTAATTAAAAAATCTTGCACTATAATCAAACTAGTGCTTTCAAAACATGTAACGAGCTTTACTTGTTGACATCAATTCTCAAACTTGTATAGTATAATAGATTCAGGAGGTGGAAAAATTTAACCTATCACCTCTAATTACTAGAACAAACTTTAAGCCATATTAATAAATAATCTTACCTCATATCCCTGTTATGGGCCTTAGTTTGCATCACGCCTAGGCACTGGAGAAAGTTTTTTACAATTTGGTGAAGAAATGGAATGATAATTGAACACATTTTCATACTTAGGTCTCTCTGTTTGAGAATGTCTCAGACACATAGGTCAATCTAAGATGACCTCAAAATGAACTTCAAGACCACAAGTAACCAAGTTTTCCCTTTCAGTTTGTCCTAAAAACTCTTTGGTGGTGTTCTTATTCTTCCTCTTAATCATAGGATTGGAAGTAGTTTTCCCATTCAAGACACAATTATCCTAAAAAACAATGTTCTGATTAGTACCATGACTACTACTAGATGAAGGTTTGGCATGTAGATACCTATGAGTAGGTGGAGAATGGGATCTGTGAAGCGTCCTTGGAGAATCGATGCAAAAATATTGGTTTCCTTTGGCTCTAACCATTGAACTTTGTCACCTGATTTGAATTTATTTTGAGAAGAATAATCTCCAAGCCGAGGTGAATTGGAAGCAAGAGATTTTTTTCTAGAATTAAAGTTGAATTATATCTTTCTACCAATGAAACAATTTGGAGGCTATCTTCCTAGGTCCTTGGTTGATATGCACATGTAACTGAGTAGAGTGCATTTAAAACAAAACAAAATTGAGTTTGAAATATATTATTAGGTCTATTGAAAGGGAGGTTTCATATTTCATGAGCAATTTTTCCACCAGGGAAATCACCTCTAACCATGTTTATCAAAACATAGTAGTGAGACACAAAATGATCAATGAACCTAGTCTGTAAACCCTGGTCACAAGAATAATTGTGAAAATGAAGCAAAAGGAATTTTGGCCTCTCATCTAGAAACCCTGAGGAATCTCATCCTGGGAAGTCATGGAATGGACATGCTCATTTCTTAACAAAGGAAGTGGATTAAATCAAAGCCCTTAAACCAAGCTCATTGTAGCAGCCGCCTTTCTGAGATTAAAACTACTCAGCCTTCATTGACCCATCACAAAACAAGGAGGGACATGCTTTCCCAGTATGGGAAGAACTATTGACTGAAAATGATTCTAACTCAAAAACTAATTAATTTGAATCAGGCTAGTCCCCGCCAAGTGAGTCAGTCACCTTGTTGACTATAGAACTATACTTCAAAGGTGAAAGGAAGCTTGCATAAGTCGTTCACCGATAGTCTCCAATGATTTCCTATAGTCAACTTACTCAATTGATTCTTTAATCAGTGGAACTGCAATGAATTTTGAGTAAGGTGAAAAAATAACTTAAATGGCGCTCTTCGCTACATGGAGTGCAACACTGTGCACTTGATTGATCATGAAAAACATCCAAAAGCTTATTCTATATACTAATTCCCCAACCCACTCAGTTAGTGCTACCATTGCATTTTTTCCTCTGCTTTGGTGCTACTAATGGTATAGCCTTTAGACTGATAATCAACGAATATGTATGACCAAGTGATTATGGAGTGTTGGATGTTAAGAGACACAACTTTCCATAGGACTATTGCTTGACAACAATGTATTATGAAGTTCAAACAATATGGTCTCTTAGTCATGACAGAAAATATAATATCTGCAAATGGCCTATAAATCCTTGCTACTCTACCAGCTCCAGTGGTTTCTCAAGGTAGCACGTGATTTTTAATATTTTGTAGCCCTATTGGGAGCAATTGGGAAAAGAAATGTCATCAAGGTGGGAAAGAAATTGGGAAAATAAATGACATCAATGTGGGATGAAACAATGTACACTACCAGCTCTAGTGGTGACTTGAAGTAGCATAAGATCTTTAACCTTTTGTAGCCTAACTGAGAGAAATTGGGAAAACCAACACCATCAAGGTGGGAGAGTAATTGGGAAAATAAATTTCATCGAGGTGGGATGAAACTGTGTATGCTACCATATCCATTCGTCACTCAAGGTAGAATAGGATCTTTAACCTTTTGTAGCCCAACTAGGAGAAATTGGGATATTTGCTTCTAATTTCGGCATTGGCGGCGATATCAAAACTTTTTCTTCACACAATTCAAAACATTGTGCAGAGGACTTCTACAAAAGGAACTTTGCACAATGAAATTTTGCACAATGAACTTCCACACACACAATGTTTTTAATTGGCGGATGTTGGTAGAAGGGAAATTTAATGACGATGATTTGGGTGGCGATTTTGAAAGTTTTAAATATTTAATAATATAGCTGATATCTACAACATGAACTTTTAACATCGAAGACATTATTCTTTTAACATCGCATACTAATATCCTTAAGTAGGTTTCTAAAGCACTTCTTTCAATGTGGATAACTAATACTTTGATTTTGTGTCATAGTGTGAACCCACCACTTGATTCCTCAGTGGATGACTATTGCTTAGAAATAGTTAACAATCAAGGTAATCATTAGTTAAGGTAAGTTATACACTCACTCTTTGTTAGTATTTAGTGCAATAGAAGTTGATTGTGTGGGAGTGCAGAGAAAACATTGTGTGGGAGTGCAGAGAAATGTGTTTTCTCTGCACTCTCTCACAATCAACTGCTTATGCACTAAAGACTAATGGAGAGGAAGTGTGGAACTTACCCTCATAGCTACACAACAATTATTTCTCTCTTATTTTCATAGTTGTAGTAGAGGCCATTTACCAATAGCCAATAAAGGCAAGAACACTTTAGAAGGAGGGTTATATTGGATAAATATTCCACTCTCACAACTGAGAAGTCACTCGACTTATGTCTCGATTGCCAGAAATGGAAGGGGTGCTACTAGCATTTAAACTAGCTATGTTGCTTCCTTCCCTACAACTAGCTTGAATGCTTAATCTTTGAATGGCTCTAGTTACTCAGACATGATCAATTGAATCATGTGCAACTAAATAAATGGGGAAGAAAGAAAAAACTAGTACAAGCGTTTCAGCTTCAATTGGATATGTGTAACCTATGTAAACTATTGGCGGGAAAATCTACTCAATTTGGATATGTAACTAAGGGATGGAATCCCATGAAATAATTTCTTAAGAGTGGGGGTAGCCTATGGAATAAATATATCCCTAGCGTATGGGTGCTCTTCCCTCCTCAAAAAATGATTCTGCAAATGAGTTAGGAGTGTGAAAGTGGACCAACAAGGCTATGGGATTCTCTTGTTCCTAGCAAACAAATGATCAATTTCTTTAAGGCATTTATCTACCCACCATTTGAAACCTCCTTCCTACCAGTCCCATTGGAAGATGGAGATTCTATATTTGTATTTCATGTTGACCCATAAAACATTGAAGCATCATCCAAAGGTTCATAAGATGTATTGCAAGTCGTTTAACAATCACAACAAGTCCACGAATCATCTAGCTCAGGGAAATCGTGAGTATCAGAAATTGTACTACTTAGTAGACACGGGATTTTCAAGTTTTTTTAAGAGGCAACTTGCTTTAATTGTATCCAATACATCGAACACATTTTATGAACACCTTGTTCGCTAGCATAATATAAAAATGAGGTTTCCTGTAAATTACTTATTCAAATGCTTTTCTAATTTCTATCATGATAGGGATCATTTCCCAAGAAAGATGATCAATTTACACTTCTTAATAGGTTCTTGGGAGGACTAGAAAAAAACAACAGCTATCAATGGTGTTTTGTTTTCTTATCTGTAAAAGTAGAGTTGGATGTTGTCTTATGTTGTCTTGAAATTACCAATTCATATATGCATTATCGACGTCGAATGTAAATTTAATTTAATGAATAAATTCAGAGTAACGATAGAAAATTAAATATCATGTCAATAAACAAAGACAATACAGATGCCACATAAAAAGCGATGCAGGAATTTTGATGCGAGTTGCACATTATAAAATTCCATGCTCAGTGCTCCTTCTAGATGGTGCGATGTAGAAATTTCGATACGAGTTGCATGCTATAAAATGTCATGCTCAATGCTTTGGTTGAGAAAGGCTTCCTAATGACAAAAAGGTAGATATGAGGAATTTTGATGGCAAGGATCCAGTAACTTGGATACTACAGATGGAGAAATATTTTGATCTACATGATGTGCAACTGTTACAAAAGGTACGTATTGCATATTTATATTTAGAACCGAATCAGTTTGTATGGTATAGAGATATTTGTTCTCGTAAACCACTTTTCACCTGGTCAATATCAAACAAAAGGTTTCAATGGAAAAACACATTGAGGACTTCCAAAGATTGAATATAAGGGTAAATGATATTCCAAAGAAGTAGAGGATTGATGTCTTCATAGGGACTTTAAAGGATAACATTCAACATGAGGTTCATCTTTGGGAACCTGATTCATTGGAGAAGGCATTCAGGTTGGAAATAAAAATTGAAAGCAAAATGATGGAAACAAGGAATCCTACCACTCACAACTATAAATATGGAAGTGTTGTTTCTCCTAGCCTTCCACAACCTACAAGGTTGACACCACAACAATTGGAAGAAAAAAGAGAAAACATACTTTGTTACAGTTATGATAGCAAATACGCTAAAGGTCATAAGTGTGCTAAGAAGAAATTATTTTACATAGATTGGGAAGAGTAGGAAGAAAAGGATCAAGAAATGTCAAAAGAAGAGGATATACGCTAGGAACCAACCCTAGATAAAGAAGAAATGAATCCAACCATATCTTGTAGTGCATTGGAAACAATTACCACTCCTCAAATTCTCAAGATAGATGGACAAACATAGATAGCGAACAAATGTTTGGAAGGATATCTTCATTGTTGTGTATCTAATAAACAAACATGATGGGTCGAGTGATTACCTCTGGTTGAATGGTGGTATAACGCTTAAGAAAAAATGACCCCATTTATGGCACTTTATGGGTATCATACATCATCCATCACATCATATTTAAAAGAAAATTCTAAGGTTCAAGCAATGGGAGATCACATCAAGCATCAAAAACAAGTTATCCAACTCTTAAAGGACAACCTCACTTTGACACATAATTAAATGAAACAAAAGGCAAATAAACATTGTAGCAAAAGAAGTTTTGATGTAGGTGACTGGGTATTTTTATGGCTACAACTATAAAAACAAATGTACCTCAAGAAAGCTAAGAAGGATAATAAATTATCACCAAAGTACTATGGTCCTCACAAGGTGTTGCACAAGATTGGTACTATGGCATAAAAATTGGAGCTTCTTGAATCTCTCGAGTGCACCCAGTTTTCCATGTTTCATGGTTAAAGAAGGTTATAGGTGACAAACTCCCAGTTCAAACAATATTGTCAGAACTTGACAAGGAAGGAAAAATCATATTGGAACATGAAGCAGTCATGGAAATAAGAACCCGACAGCTACGAAATTGATCAATTTCAAAGTATCTCATCAAGTGGAAGAACTTAACTGTTGAATATTCTGCATGGGAGGATGAGAATTTTATACACAAGAATCCATAACTACTCAAGCATTGAGGACAACACTTTTTGAAGGAGAGGGGCATGTTAGGTCCCTATATTGCTAGTGTAGCCCCTTATTGTTATTAGTGCAACCCCCTTATTGTATTGTTGTGCCCATGTAGTACCCATATTGTTATTATTGTGCCCCATTTAATCCCATTATTGTTATTGTTGTGCCCTTACAATATTATTGTTATGTCAACTCTAATTACATTGTGACCCCTTAGACTCTTATATATAGAAAGGAGGTCTTGTCATTTGTATCATCTAAGAATTCATTCGTGTAATTTAAAGGAGGTTGCCCCCTCAAGGAGGCTTATTTTGAAGTCATTGATCTATATCTTCTTTTATTTTGTGAGCTAGTTGCATAACATGATTGATGACAACTTTCCTGACATTTTGTCATGATAGTTGGCATGCACGGGGCCTTAACATTTTGTGTTCAATTTATCGACCATCTATCGAATCAAAATAATTTTTCGGTCAATTGAAATACTTACATAAAATGTTGTATACCTATCAAACCAATGAATTAGTGCTAAGCCCAAGGTCTCACCCATTATAATTCTTCAGTTAGAATTAAGTTGTGTGGAGGTGGATTTCGAAGGATGTGTGGACGAAACGTGTGCAGAGGTGGTTGTGTGGAGGAAGTGTGTGTGGAGGAAGTGTGTGTGGAGAAGTTGTGCAGAAGAAGTTGTGTGGAGGTGATTGTGCGGAGAAAGTGTGTGCGGACAAAGTTTTGCGAAGGTGGTTATGTGGAGGAAACGTGTGCAGAGGAAGCTGTGTGGAGGTGACTGTGTAGAGGAAGCATGTGCAAAGCAAGTTATGTAGAGGAAGTGTGTGAGGAGGAAACGTGTGTGGAGGTGGCTTAATCAATTACTAGCAATATCAGTAGAGGCAAGGACTATGTTGCATTGCAACTATTACCCTTGTTGATGCCACTTTAATTAAGTGTTTAAAGGTGACATGGGGTGTTTCAAATATTAAAGTATAAACATTTACCTCAATAGGTTGTGGCTAATTTTGTTGGTCATTTGAATAGTTTTTCATTGTGAAGTGCTTTGTTTGATTCTCTTTGACCAAGATGCACTAGTTCACATTGATAGGTTTGCTAAATATGTCATTATATACGACACTATCACTAAGTCCAAACTAATGGGGATGGTTGAATAAAATATATATGACATTCTTATTGATGATGAAAAAATTAATTTATCACATGGTAGGACTCACTGATGAATCATCAAGCGTAGAATGTAAATGTGTAGCTTATATAAAGGAACTTGTCATATGTTTTGAGGGTTATATTATTGACATAAATGTAGTTGTGATCCTTTTCATCGTTAGTTTCAGTGCTAGATCACACTTCTAAGGGATTTAATATAATATTTGAACTAAGATAGGAAATGATCCCCCTTGCCAAGCCAAATAATGCTATGCAGTTAGTATTGTTTGAGATTATACTAGTGTCAATTAGTGGCTGGATAGAAATAAGGAAGATAAACAGATAAAAATAGTAAAAAATTATCGGAGAAAATTATTGGAGAAAATTTAAAAGAAAAATATGTCTTTGTAAATGAATTAAAGATTGAAAGTCAAAATTCAACTTTCAATATGCAAAGTTTGTAATTAAATATGTAAGTACAAAATTGTTAATTGAATTTAGCTTGGGTGATTAAGAGGAATTGCCATCTTCCTCATTTAAGTTTAATTATTGTTTTGGACATGTTTGTCCTTTGTGGATCAATCCCCAAATTTCCTCACAAATTTTACCTTAAAAATTTAAATATTTAAACTCTAACAAATAATTAAAATTTAAAAAATCAACTTTAAAACTAGCCTAGATTCATCTTAACTCTGTATCTACCAAGCGCCAAGAGGGACCAAATCTCTTTTCACTTTAAAAGAGGTTTGCATCTCAAGAAATTTGATCCCTCTTGATACTTGGTAGATATAACATCCCACCCCACATTTACCCACTTTCACCTTCTTTCCAAGGTAAACATGAGCTGAGAGTTACTATACATGACCCAACTTCCAAGATGTAATTATGGAAATGGGGGCCACTTATCCAAAACTTACTGCAAACATTTAGAGAAACATAATCACACTGCCACCAGAGTATCTTTTCTTGGTGATCATTTCTCTTGATCTTAGATCACTTCTTGACCTAAATCACTTCCCAGTCACACACATGCAGGCTTGTCAGTGTTGCAATCTCTACTTCAGTTGTTGGTACCTCTCATCGCATTACCCTACATATAAGATCTGATCCTTCAAATCTGTCCCATAAGAGCTCACAACTGAAATATGATTCACCTATACTCTCTTACGGAGAGCATACGCAACCTAGTTCTCCTTACCATTGCCTTTATTCTACTAAATCTACAAGCTAGCCCTAAAATTCTAGAACTAAGTCTGTGGCTGCATGCACAAAAAGAGGAAATATCACCACCACTACACGAAGGATGGGTTATGCATGCAGTTGGATTCCTATGGCCGCACTGACAAGCCTACATGTGTGTCGTCGGGAAGCGATTTAGGTCAAGAAGTGATGTAAGCTTAGAAGGAATGATCACTCAAGAAAGACACTCTGATGGTAGTGTGATTATGTTTCTCTTAGTGTTTGCAGTAAGTTTTGGACAAGTGGACCCCATTTCCATAATTGCATCGTGGAAGTTAGGTCATGTATAGTAACTTTCAGCTCATGTTTATCTTGGTATGCACGCGAAAGTGGGTAAACGTGGGGTGGGGTGTTACACTAGATTTACAGTTAAGATGAACCTAGGCCAATATTTATGTAATTTGACTGAGTCAAAATGTTAAACAAGACATGATAAGACATTACAACATCTCTACCATATTGAGTTAAAGAGTCTCTCAACACAATAATTAAAATTTTGAAAATCAAAATATTAAATATATTTTAGATATATTTGTTCTTATAGTTCTTCCACAAATTTCTCACAAACTTTTCCTTAAAATTTTAATATTTAAATTGAAACAAATAATTAAATTTAATATCATCTTATAAATAAAATTGAAAAAAAAATTAAAAATACAATCTTAAAATTGAAAACAAATATTAAATTCGTATTAAACAAATAAAAAAAAATTATAAAATTCGTACCATAACATTATTTTGAATACAATAAAATTGGTGATAAATATTAATATAAAAAAATACAATCAGCCTTTTTTAAATAAATATAATCTTATTACCATCAATAATGAAAATAGGTTAAATATACTCAAATAGAATTAAAAAAATGATTTCATTTTGAAGCCAAACGTATGACCCCCTTTTTAGCTTCCCACATATGGCTGACCCCAATATCTAATTCAATAAACAAAATATTAAATATCGTACTAAACAAAATAAAAATAATTATAAAATACATAGCCATAACATTATTTTGAATAAAATAAAATTTTTAATAAATATTTAATATAAAAAAACACATAAGCCATTTTTAAAAATAAATATAATCTTATTACCCTCAATAATGAAAATATGTTAAATATCGCTCAAATAGCATTAAAAAATGATTTCATTTTGAAGCCAACGTATGAGCACTTTTAGCTTCCACATATGACCTTATCCCCAATATCTAATTTAATAATGAATTTACATTACTTTTTGTTTATTATTATCAATCTAGATTTACTTTAATTTTGGATATATCATGTGTTCAGAGATCAAATCTCTTTTCATTCTAAAAAGAGATTTGACCCCTTTAAAGACTTGGTAGATCATGAGTTAAGATGGATTTAGACTTGTTTAATTATTAATTATAACTAACCTAGATCCATCTTAACTTTGGATCTACCAAGCGTTGAGAGGAATCAATCTTTCTACATCTTAAGATATTGGAATCTCAAGAGATTTGATCATTCTCGAGGCTTGGTAGATCCGGAAATAAGATGGATCTAAGTTGGTTTAATTCCCCCTTTAAATATGTTATATTCCACATGAATACCATGCACAATACCAAGAGTTCTCATAAACGTGCTCAAAAACCACTAGTAACTTGAACAAGTTAAGTTTACCTTAATTATCCAACAAAAATTAATTAAAAAAATAATAACATAGAATTTTTGTTTTAACATAGGGTTATTTTTATTTTTATTTCAACTTTACCTTACTCGCATAACAAAAATTTATTAAAAAAAATAATAACGTAGAATTTTTATTTTAATATAGGGTTATTTTTATGTTTGAAATAACTTTGACTATGAATTACTTTGCCAGTTGACTAAAAATCATATAGCGCTTTGCAAAGTTAACATTACAAAGAAAAAATATATTTAATTTTTAAAATATTTTAATTTATTTTTCTCTATTTTTATTGGGTATAGTCTTATTTTACAATGATTTCTTTTAGTACGTCAATTATTATTGTTGTCATAACAGTGATGTTTTGATGCTGCAAGTTGTACAATTTATTAATAAAGCAACATTTAATGATACAGACATGCATCTTATATCATATATGCACTAAGCTTTAACATTTATCTTATTATCGGGCAGGGGCATTAAATGTTGCTAGTCTTTTAGACCCTAACCCAGGCCTAGAATTTGATGTCTTGTAGGACGTATTCTAGGTTCCAGGACGTATTTGAAAATGGCAAAATCTTTTTCCACATCAAGTTTGACGTGTATTATACATTTGCAACACGTCATTCTAACGTCTACTTTCAAACTTAAGTCATCAAAATTTATACCTGTTACAAGCGGATATGGGGTATCAGACAATTAATTTTACATATATGATACCTATTAATCCCTGAAATTGTGAATAATCTACTGCATAGAATATTGTCCTTGGATTTACACTTGAAGGTTTTTATTAAAGCGATTTAAATGCACTAGAATGACGGGTAAAGCATAGCTAAATTGTAGTATTTTACCACCTCGTTGAATTGTGAATTTTTAGGATGGGTATTTGGGTTGAGATTCACAATGATTAGAAGGTGGCCGAGCTATTTTTCATGGTACAGTGACACCCACCAACAATTACTTTACTGATGTGAGAATAACTGCCCACCTACAATTACTTTATTGATGTGAGAATAACTGCATGAATTTAGAAATTACAGATAACATGTTGTGCCAATGGGTCTAATGAATATTTAATTTTAGCAAACCAGTGCAACTGCAGACGAGGATTTGTTTATTAGAGTATCCTTGGATTACAATAAATAAATAATAAATATCATTGTCATCTAAGTGGGCTCCCGTGAGCTGAGCATTCATTCCTACATTTACTTTTATGATTTTGTTGTTTATTACTTGGTCTACACCATGTGTGGCAATTTGGTTTCAAGGGTGTTTTTATTATTTATTTTAAATATACATATACTTACGGTCACCAACTATCTTCCAGCGTTGAAATTTAGAAAATAATCCAGATTTCCATTCTCCTTAAGCCATGATGCCCAACAATTTGAAGTCAAGTTGAACTGGTTGTGACAGTGTTGATTGGTCAGAGGCTTGCAAGTGCAATTAATACAAGAGTTGAAGGATTTGCGATAGTGGTTGGAGCATCTGAGTTTTTGCCCTTTCCTTGATGTTTGGACGATGATTTTTGACTTAGTTTTGAAATCGAGGTAAAGTTTGTTGAATCCTTTCAAGTTTCAAGCTATGGAAATGGTGCTCTGTTTCGTGATAAACCTGAAAATGATATATCTTATTACTAGAAATTCCTAAATGCATCATTACAAATTGAACAAATTTGTTTGATATTTTAACATTAGAGTTTTTTCTAGGTTGAAATCTTAATAATGGAGTCTGTTTCATTGATATCTTGCAAATGATTATTTTCGTAGCAGTGAAAGAGAAATATTCTCTCCTGAAAAGCAGATATTTCGCAAAAATTGTGAGTAAAGCATCCCATGTTTTGCTCCGGAGATTTTATTTTAAAAATGTTTAGCAAATAAGACATTTAAGAATATTCCTAAACATAGGAGAATAAACAAATTTTAATGGACATTGGAGTCTTCGGCATGAAATTTGTTTTCTCGACTTCTAAAAATAAAGCTATATTTGACAAAATTTATACTAAATGTTTAAGCAACATGAGACACACCTTTACAAAGCCACAAGCCCTAACATTCGTTCTCCTTGAAATGAATGAAGGTCACTTTGTTTGAATACTTTGTAAAAATTTTCTCTTACAGTATAGATATTTTGAAGACAAAGATTTTTTTTTTTTTTAATCTTCTGGGAAAAGCAAACCCATCTCTCAATATCTGCAATCTTTATTTGGTCAAAGTTCATTTTCAGAAAGAAAATTATTATTGTCAAATTTGTTCATAGAAGAAAGTTGTGTTAGTAACAGTGTCGAATCCTATTCTGAAAGTTGATTATCATGCTATGTGCTTTAAGATGTTTATTATGGAGAAGGACATTTGGCTTAACTTTCTTTTCTACACCATTTCTTTCAAGTTTTTCAACTTTTAAAATGCAATTCTATGACCTTTCTTTGTTTCAACCTTCAGGATGCAATTCTCTATTGTAAAATTGTTATAAGAAGATTTTCGCTGAATTTGAATAGTGAAGAAGTCACATGCTCTTAGATGCCTTTCACCCTTCACATTTTCAGTGAATTCGAGTAGTGAAGAAGTCACATTCTTTTTTATTCCATTTACCCTTCAGATCTGTTTTTTTTTCTTCTTGTGAAGAATCGCTCATACAACCCATAGGGAAAAATTAGCTTCAACATTCTTCTCTTGATTTCATTTCAGCACACCCCTTTAATAGCCAAAGATTTTCTTCATTTTCCAATGTCTTTCAATGTTACCTTTCAAGTATCTGAACGTAGCTCTTGAGAGTAATCTGTATCTAATTTCATTTCTTATTATGAACTTCAACTAGTCGAAGGAGTGTTGCCCTCTGAAAAAAGTGGAGTAGAGATTCACATAAAGCTTCGAGATGTTGAGATTTTGGTTTGCTGGTCAAACATTTTCACTCACGAAACCAAAATTCTACTAACATCCACAAATACTTTCATATCCATCATTTAGAAGTAAGAATCACGCTTGTTCAGGAAGAGGGTTGTCTTTGTGTTTTGGGGCACCAACATTGGATACTTGGCTCAAGATCATTGATGATTCGCTCTCACCCATTGTTGCCTGCTTGAACATTGTTCAGGCTCACCAAGGTTCTCAATCTCAAATTGCTCTTAGCCACATGGAGGCCCAGTAGAGAAACGTTTTGCGAGGTAAAACAACATGGAGCTCCTTGCTTATATGCCATCTACACCAATACAAATTGCCGACACCCACCCGTATTAATTTTTTCTTTAAATGTATAGGGTAATTGTGATATTAATAATCTAGGATAGATGCATTGAAATTAACGATGGAAACCTATTTTTTTAATGGATTTTAATTTTGTAATTACTTTGATTAAGCAAATTATTAAATTGAACACGTGATTTTGTCTATTACATTCTATATTCGGTTGGGGCACTTCTTTGAAGTGGCTTCATGCTAGTAAAGAAAGTAGATGGGTTTAGACGGTTTTCTCTAAGCCTTTTCAAATCTATTTTTTTTTCTTTGTGGATTTTAATTTTTTTTAATTTATAATTACTTTGATTTAGCCAAACTATTAAATTGAACACATGATTTTGTCTATTGCATTTTATATTCGGTTGGGGTACTTCTTTGAAGTCATTTCACTCTGATAAAAAAAATAGATGGGTTTAGAAGGTTCTCTCTAAATCTTCTGTGAAAAGGCATAATAAAATATCTTTATCATTTAGATTAAAAATTACAATTTTAAGTTTTGTAATTTGTATAAGTCAAGTATTTTAAATTTAAAAAAATAATGAATTCATTTATATATTCAAAAATATATTTAAAATACTTATAAATCATAAATTTATTTAAAATTTGAAAAAAAAACATCCAAATATAAAAATAACATTAATAAAGAAAAACAACAATAAAAACCATGAAAATTAATCAAAATTATTAACCCCCAAAAGCTGAAAAGCCTTATAAATCTTAAAAGTATCGTTGTATGCTCTGGAAAGACATATGCTCACTTAGGAAAAAACAAGGCACTCTCAAAGGGAGATTAATGAAATTTAATATGCAAGAGTAGTTAAAAGAGGGTTTCCAGATAAAGGAAAATTGACACTCACAAATTTGTGTAGAACGTAAAATGAAGGGCATGAAAAATACAAAAACGTCATCAAATTTTCACTTGACGGACAGAGGGGATTTGAAATTCTAGGCTTGCCTTGACCTCATTAGTGTGGCAAATTTTGAAGCATAAAGGTCATGCAAGAAATTTTGAGAACACCCCAAATTTATTGACAAATGTTCAGATACGTACAACCAAGACTTACCACATTCAGCAGATCAATTAACGTGAGTAAACTTATTAGAGACATAATTGCGTGGCAAAAGTAAAATAGATCAATTAAATCTAAGGGAGCATTGAACACTAGATAATAGTTGGATCCAAGGACTATCGAAAGATGTCTTTACAGTTGGTCACGAGTTCAAGTCACATGGAATGATTTAAAGCCGAAAGATAAGGGATCCATCGAATGTGATACAAAATCCTTAATGCCAAATTCATCCATTCATCAACTAACCAAAAAATAATTGGATTATTTATTTTATTATTATGATTAGCAACGATATTTAGAAATTTTATATTATTTTTTAATATTGTTTTATTTAGTTTTACCCTTATTTTATTAATGTGATTAACTATAGTATTTAAAAAAAATGTGAGAATATGTCATTCCAATTTGCACTTAATCTATATTTTCAGGTAGACCAACTAATATACTCCAAATGTAAATGCAAATATAATTATATATTCAATGCAACATTAGCTGCATATTTGAGTTGGTGAATGCAATTTTTATATAATGCAATTGCTTTCAAGTCAACTAATTTTTAAATAATATTCTTTTGTCTTATGATGTTGTCTCTGCTTCTTTAACAATGATATGTTACAATATGGAAACTAGGGAAAGCTTTTTTAGTCCACAAAGAGTTGTTGGTATCTTAAACCTAATAACGGAACCTAGAACCCTAATCCCCAATTGACCTTAGCTTGCCATGTCTCCATTTCTTGGCTCAGGGGGTTGGAAAAAAAATCACGAGGTTTCGAAATAAGTATGCAAAAATTTTGCCACATACACCAAAACAAAATCTTCTTGCTAGGGTGAACAAATTATAGTTTGTAGAATTGAGGCTTCTGTGATCCATCATAGTTATAAGAATAATTTCAGCGTAAATCACATAAAGAAAGACTTTTGCCGACGCGTTTCGAACCAACTAGTGTGGTTCATCGTCAGGACAAGTTGAAGAGACAGATCTAGTTTAGCGCGTTAAATAGTTCAAGCAGAGATTCCAACAGCTACAACCGATTAACGTCTAATTTCTACCCAAGGACCCTGATAAATTATTATTATTCTTATTGTTATTTTTATTCCCGATATTTACTATTTTATTTGCGGAAATAAGATGAACTAGGTAAAAAATAAAATAAAATACTAGTTTATTTATTTAAATTCTTAAAAATAATTATATATAACAATCTTTATCCTTAATATTTATTATTATATTTACGCTATTAGGATAAATTAGGTAAATAATTACCATATTTACTTAAAGTTAGTTTACAAATTTAGTTTATTACATTATTTATTATTTATTATATATGCATATATATATATAGCTACATTCAATGAAGAAATGTCAATAAAAGTAGTTAATATAACTACACGGAGAAAAGAGTTAGTATCTAAGAATAATAAAATATTAATACTAATATATAATATATAAACCCTAATATATAGTAAACAATAAATGATAAATAACCCTTATATATTAATATCCATAATAATAATATATATATACTATATAAGTTAATCTCTTACATATATACTAGCATACCCAATATAAACTTTACACCTAATATTCCTTAATATTTTTATTATAATCAAGGGACCAAGATAAATTAGGTAACTAAATACCATACTTACCTAAGGTTAGTTTTAAAAATTAGTTTATTACGTTATTTAATAATTATTATATATGCACCTATATATATAACTAACTAAGTTAAAATGAAGAACTGTGAAAAAAGAGAGGAGAAAGGAAGTTAATATAATAAAATGTTA
>APFE030041462.1:10944-45145 GCA_000404065.3 Pinus taeda
GTCAGAGGCCCGGAAGAAGAAGAAAAGGACAAATCCACTCTCCATCTTGGCTGAAGCATCCTTCATTCATCATGGTACTGATCAGCCTTGATCTAGTATCAAAATCTGAAAATTTTGAGAATTTTGGAGCATTTAGCAAATTTTTGGTAAAATTACAGGTTTTTCCCGTGTCATGTCCGCGTCCTGAGCGCGGATGTTTTGAAGGACTGCTCGGAATTTTGAAAACTTGGCATTTTTGGAAAGGGCATGCAAAGAGAAAAATTACCAATACTTGGAAGAAGCTGGATTTTGAGATTTGAGCCTCCAAAAGCTCAAAATACATCAAAAAAATGACTTTCTGCCCACTTTTTGAGTTGCAGAAAGTGACCTTGGGAGAAATGGTTTTTGAGGGGGCAAAACAACTCCAAATGCAGAAATTCAACTTGGGATGGAAAGTAGACTGACCAAGCTTTCCAATGAGCCATCTTGCACCTGATTTGGACCAGTGGAACCCACTCAAAAATTGTAGCAAAGGGGCGTGACCGTGTGTGCCAGCTTTGCCAGAATTGACCTTTTTTGTCAAAAAACACTGTTTTGACTATGGTTGACCATTTTTACTTGTAGATGATGGATAAATGTAATATTTTCATGGCACTTTGATAGATTTTATCTCTCTTTACCCTTCTAGAAGCTTCCTTGATGTAAAAAGTGAATAATTAATGCATGAATCAGTTAGCTAAGTAATATAGGCAAGTTGTTGAGCTGCCTATTATCTAGTGCTTAGTTTTGAATTAGTTCAAACTGCTCCTAGAAGGATGAGCTCGACCCCTAGAGGCAAGGGAAGAGGTTAGCTTGCCTATATTATGTGTTTTCTTAGTCATTTTGAGAGGTTGGAAGGTTGGACTCTTGTGGGAGAAAGTTTCATTATATATTGTACATCTATCTTTGCAATTTAAAGAAGAGGAAGGCCAGGGTTTTGCAGACATCATTGTGGATTCTTGTGGATTGTTGTGTTGATGGTGTGTTCTCTACATGTTCTTGTAAGTTTGTTTATGTATTCCACATCTCTCTTTTGCTTCTATTTGGACAGATGAAGTGGTAAAGTTTGAATACATGCTTTGACATGCTCATCTTTTTAGTTTGTTCAAAATTTATGTTTTCTGCTATCTAGAGAGGATTCAAATGGTTGTTTGCCCTCTTTAGCTCCTTCTTTGTCATCCCTGATCATCCATCTCAGATTAAGGCATCAACGCTCACTCCTACCTTTCCCCAAGGATCCCCTTGCAAAAACTGTGCTCAATCCCCGCACCCTGAATTGCACTCCCTCCAATTGCCACCAAAAAACCAAAAATCTTTAAATCAACCTTCCTATATCAATTTACTAGCCTAAGATCTTTATTCCTAATTGGTCAGCTTATCATATTGAAGGATCTACCGAATCTGACCCGAGAGAGCCTTCTCATACCTCATAGGGCTAGCTACGAGGTGAAATGGTTTGATGTAGCCTTGAGAGTTTGTCTATCTCAGCCTAGGTGAATTCCAAGCGCTAACACATACAACCACATGTTACTATCATTCTTGACTATCCGAAAAACGTGCTTATGACTATACTAATCAACTATCATCTATCATATATGTAACCATAACATCAAAAGAAGTACATAAACCTAATGTATATAACCCTAATGCGTACAAAGAACCTTAACTTACTTACCTCCATGCCTAACATGCAAACCTGTATGATGACATGCTCTTGCCTCGAGATCCAATGTTGCAACTTCACTTTAAGGATCCGCATCTCATACTCTATCTCAGCCAACACATTAATTAACATCATCACAACCAATAGCACCATGATGACCTAAATTGCATATAATGACTTCACACAGCATGTTTGACCTACTATTCATGCATAACTATAAACGAGACCATACACACATAACAACTACATATAGACATATAATACATGAGTACAAAACCATATACACATCATTCTAGCTAGAGTTGAGTCATCAATGCATGACCATATCAACTACCCAAACCATAACCTCATGCATGAAAACAACGACCACATCACGTGCACTTGATCACATGTGAACACTGACATGTATAACAATGCATAATCAACTATACACACATGAAGACATACTCCACGACAACACCTTCAACCTTCACATGGCAACATCACTACAACCATGATCAACACCCTGCAAATGCAACAAGCAAATCATCAACAAAGATAAGGAACACACATGCAATCGACTTGAATGCATGACCAACACACAACCCATCCAGTCCGAGGGGTGGACCATGCTCTGATAAAACACTGATACACCCTCCTCCCACATCTACCCAAGCAATCGGCTATCCAGAGTAAACATGCGACGAGAGGCCACTATGATATGATTCAACCTCCTAAGTCACGTTAAGGAAGTGGAACCAATCGAAACACACCATACAAGCATTCAACATCAGCCTCAGGACCCTTAGGAACCAATCCAACACTTCAGATAACTTGCCCTTGGGTCCCACTAAACTTTTGGATAGCTTAAGCCTTAGTTGCTCTCATGGTATAGGCATGACATCATCCATAAACTTAAACTCGCTCTCACATGCTTGCCTGCCAGTGTCCAGAGACTAAACTTGTCAGTGTTATGCCAACATCCTTAGGATTTGAGCCACTTTTTCAGACCCAGAGCCAAGTAACTGCCAAGAATTTCATGATACCTTCATAACAATAAAATAACATGGAAATGATAGTACTAAATCAAATACTTATGTAAGACCATGTCTCGACCCCTACTATCCATTGCAGGAATTTCATCAAACATATCATGAATATGTAAACCACAAGTGTAAATAACATATATGAGCATAGGGGTCTCATACTTATCTGAGATTCGCAATGAAGCATTGATGCCTCAACAGATTAACTTCCATTCCATCCATTAGACCATATATACATTGTTCATTCCTGTACAAGTAAAAATATGATGATAGCCATACATAGTTGTTGTCATAAAACACATACATAACCAACATAAAGGGATAGAAATACCACTAAAATCACAGCCATATAAACAACATATAATCCAATATAATACTCATATAAATACAAGGAGAAATAACCTTTCATTAATGATGAAAAATCTAAACCTAGGATGAGACTTCCACATTCCAGCCGATTGTAGAATGGCTGAGCCAAATCTCTCTTTAGTCATTCACCCCCATGCCATATCCCAAGCATGAATGTGGGATCTCATCAAACACATCAATCAAAACTCATCCAAGACTTCCAGAGGCCATCAACCTCAACCCATCAAACAATGATTCCAGCTCATAGTCGGACATCACACAATCATCATCAGATTGGTCTCCATCCAAGCCTTCCACGGCTTCTAGAGTGTTTGTCCAACCAAAACTTTCAGGACTAGTAACTCAACCCACAACTTATAGAGGAATTCCAGAGCGTTTGTCCAACCAAAGATTCCAAGACTAGTAATTGAACCCAAGCTAAAGAAACATGAGAACAAACCAAAACAAACAAGGAGAGTAAACCCAAAATCACCATGGTTATGAAAGAAATGCAAAGGCTAGGCAATTCACTATAAATCTCGGCCATCCTCCATGCCAATGACATATCACAACCAAAAATCCACATGAATATGCCATGCATGCTAAAACTAGTGAAGGAAACATACATTCAACTCAGTACCTGCAAGCAAATCCGATGTAGTTGCTGATCCTGATGCCTTCTTGTTCTTTCCTACTCTTCATTTGCCTTCTTGCTCCAAAATTCCCAGTATGACACACCCTCCAAGAGTGGTTCAAGAAAACTCTAAGTATCCAAGAGTATGAGAGAGAGAGAATAGAAGAGAGCTCCACCAAAACCTATCAAAAGTTTACCAACTGATCCTCAGAAGCCTATTTATGAATGAGGCCTCTATTTTCTTCATTTTCCATTATTTTCTTTCATTTTCCTCCTCACATTCAACCTGCGACTTTTCAAATTCCTTTTCTACTGACTTCCTTTATTTTCATAAATAACATGCCAATTAATTCCTCATGCCTTTCAACCCTTAGCCATTGTGTTTTCGAATTTCCTTAGCCATAATAAACTAAATAAACACCTAATATGATGTTCCCCCCACCATTCAGCTTCTAATACATGCCCCATCATTTGTGGTATTTATATATTTTACATGAGTTTTTAACCAGGGTTGTTACAAGAATGGTGAGATGCCCACCTGATCTCGTGTTTCAATCCCAGTTTGAGGATAAATGGATTTTTATGATTTCATCATTCAGTTCAAGATGCAATTAGAGCCATAAATGTTAGGGTGTTGAGGAGTTACCTAAATTTTCTATAGTATACCCTTTCACAGACTTTATTGGATGTCAGGTAGGGAATGACATTCTTCCCATTGCTCTATTAACATGATTTGTTTCTTCTACTACATCATTGACACACCCCTTGGCTATAGAGCGATACTATTAAAATTGATATGGTGATCATAGATAGGGTTATTGGTATTTAACTATATAATAATTAGGAGTTTTTGTGTCTTGGTGTGTCGAGACTAGATAGTAATAGTGTGTCATGTATAAGAATTTGCTTTTTTGAGGTGTTTCAGTACAAGCTTGTCCCACTAAGCAGCTTTTTGATGAAAATTTGGTAGTGTGTTGAGTGGAAATCTACATTGAAAAGTAAGTGTAGTGAATTTTTTAACACATTTTTTAAAATGAGATTTAAGGTCATTTTTGGTGTATTTTGTTTTTTTCCTTTTAAACACTCCTAAGTGATTTATAAATTTCAAATATACAATTATAAGAATATTTTATATGATATAACTATAATCTATATAAAAAAATAAACAATTTCATTATAAAATTATTTTATATATAAAAATTTATATGTTTTCTACCATATACAAGTTTCACATTTACAAGTATAAAAGTATCACATATTAAAATATTATAAAGCCAAATTACGCTCTCAAAACAATACTTGAAACTAAATTATGACCATCTATCTCTAAAATCAAACAACAATTTTCTGATATGCATGCACTGCTTGCATGAAAGCCACATGTCATAAACCAAACTAAACTCAAGTAAACCAACCTAACTTTTCTTTCAATGTCAAATGAGAGCTTGAATTGCCATTAAGATTTTGAAACTGTTCTTCCTTCTTGTGTATCCTCCTACACCCTTAGTCGTTTACATCATAGCCCAAGCATATATATTACAAGTTGCAGTTGCCAACCGCAACGTTATAATTTCATTAATCTCATGTTTCAATAATTGTCGAAGCTCATGTTGTAGATGCAGTTCCAAGAGATTAAATATAGGACAAACGCTATATTAATTCAAATAAATGGGCATCCAACCAGAGAACAAGGATGACAGAGTCAACTATGGAAGGACAAAAAAATTGAAATGGGTGTGGAGGGAACAACTCTTTTAGGTGCATGTACAAACCGCTATGCCAACCTTGTTACTAAAACATATGTGGAGATGGAAGTTGAGTTAACAATGCTCTTTTGTCTAGTTTCTTGTGTTTTTTTCCTTAACTGTATTCTATATTTGTTAGTGACACAAGAAATTTGCATTCCCATGGAGATGGGATGCCATATTAGAGGAGAGACATGAACACAAGTTGTTTTCACTTATTATTTTGTGCAGAGAGAAATAGTGTGCTTAAGTAGGAAGTGTTAGAAAATGTAACTAGATTCTATTTTCATAATTTTCATTGTACTTATGTCATTATATATTTAATGTAAAATGAAAAAGAAGAAAAAGAATTATTATTTTTCAAGCATGGGTTTCATGCTCAAGTCAAATTGTTATTTAGGTCAAGCATATTGTTCATGCTTTTAGGGTTTATTGAATCAAAATAATATTTGTCGTGAGTCAATTTATAGACGAGAGCTAAGTCTCATTTGGGATTTTGAAAAGAGAAGGCAAAAGAATTTTATTTGAGTCAAAATTGTCTATTTTGTCCCAAGACCAAGTCGGCTTTGCCCTGACAAGTTGTCCCTATAAGGGACCCATTCGACCTCCTAGATGTGTATAAATAAAGGATGGAAAAAAACAATGGAGGTGTATAAATAGAGGACATTTTGACCTCATATGGGGAAAAAAAATCACGTTCAATTTGCCAAGAAGTGAGAGAAATCCAACTAAAAACAAGAGAAGAGAAGAAGAGTTGAAGTCAAAGGAGAGAGAGTGAGGGTAAAACGAGAGAGAATCTTCCCTAAAATCTACCACACGTGAAAAAATTTAAAAAATTACAAGGATTGAAAATTGCAAATCTAGTTGTAGGGGCCAAAAATCTAATGTTTAAGCAAGTTTGGAGAGCTTTAACTATTGTTGACTTGATTTTACCTTTACTTGTTGGAAGAGCTTGAAAGGAGGGTTGACTTGGGTATTGTGGGAGGTCTTGGTCTTGGATTTCTCACTTTGATTTGATTTTATAAGAAGAGAATATTTGACCGGGTTTCCCCCTTGTGGGGTTTTTCTGTGGCTTGGAGCCTATATCTTATGTTCATTTTATTTTTGTGATCTTCTTGTTTAATGGTTTTGGTAATTGTTTCATGAAAAAAACATAATAAAAGTAACAGAAAGCCAACATAATTTCACAAGCAATTATCAAGTAAAGAGAAATCACCATAATTACTGCCTTATTGATTTCTCAACATGGTATCGCAGCTGAAGATGAATCTTAAAAATCACTCTTCTTGGAATAATTTAAAAACATTCATCATAACTAATTTAATTTGGAAGACCTCATTTTCTAAGGACACATAGGGGCATAGTGGCATAACGAAAGAATACTGCTACATTACCTATCCATTTCTCTACCATTAAAAGATATTGGTTACTCATCATCATTTTGAAAAAGATCAATCACTCTCTCTTGGAAACTAGACTTTGGCATAATAGACTTTGGTGAACATCCTCGTCATAGCAGGCACCCTAATTCATATCTCACCCTACCAGGCACAACTTTAACTTTTTAGCTATTGAAAACTTCCCTTACTAGTTCCCCAAATTTGAAGATAGATTTAGAAAAGAATTTTATTTTGTGAGTAGAGGCATGTGTTCAAGTACTTGGTGTACTTATATTGCAAGACAAGCATTTAATTTTCTATGAGTTAAGAAATTGAAAGAACATGAAAAAACCTATGTTACACATTATTTGGAACTTGATACAATAATACATGCTTTAAATTATATTAAGGCATTATCCAAAGTAAGAAATTTGAACTTAGAATATCAGGATAGCCTCAAGTATTTATTTTAGTAACCAAGCTTAAATGCCAAGCAACCTATATGATTGAAATTTTAGTGTAAATTTGATTTTGAGATCAAACACATACAGAGAAAAGAAAATATTTAGTTGATGTATATAGTAGGAAAATGTGACATTGATTCCCTTGTTAAAGATTAATATTGTATCTAAGTTAAATATCCATTACAGCTAGAGAAATCCTAAAAGATAAATAAAGGTTATCAATTAGACAATTATGACATTCATATTTATAAAAACATAATGCACGTTCCTAATTTTTTAAATTTGAGAAGAATTTTGATGGATGAAATACATAAGATATTATAAACATCCAAGTTACTAGAAAACAAAACTTGTAGTAATAAAGTAATACTTTCAATAGGAGATGAAGGATGTCATTGAATATAGTGCTAAATGTATGAAATATTAACAAATTAAGGTTGAACATTAACATCTAGCTAATTTATTGCAACCATTACTAATTTCAGAATGGAAATGGTTAGTAGTAACTATGGATTTTATCATAATATTTCCAACAAATAAGAAACATATTCTTCGTTAATTATTGTGGATGTTCCACTAGAAAAATTCCTCTCAACAAATCTTACAATTTAAAATATTTTATTATGCAGTTAATTATCTTAAATATTAATTTTGTTTATTGTTGTAGTGCTAAAATTTATGGAAATAACTAAAGTTAAAATGAAAGAAAAAGTAAATGAACACATCATCAACAAAAATTAACACAAATTGTGACCAAGGAAACTTAATACAAGAGAACCCACCTAGAAGGTGAGTCTTTTTCTAATTTATGGAATCCAAGTAAAAATAAATGGGCACTCACTATAGAGTTTCCATGGATGTTATGGCATAGATGAATGCTATATGATCTTCTGCCTCCTCTATTATGCTTTAATATCCCACTCATATATGCTCCTCTCGACTATGGAACAATAATAATACCAAAATAATGAAACCCATTCTCTTCCTAGTTATCAATGTTTTACATATCTTAATACTTTTCTAAGGTTAGGTTTAGATTTTTACATGCATCAACCCTCAATTAGTGTTAAGGTTTTAGACCTTCTAATTTTTTTTTTTAAATTCAACACATTAATGGCCATAGTTGGTACCATGGTGGTCAACGAGGCAGGTCAACTTATGGAAGGTATAGCTTGGGCATATGAACAATAATTAAGGTGATTTTTGCACTATTGGAAAATTTTGTAGTGTGTAGAATAATGTTGATTGGTCATGAGCAAAATTCATAAATTTTTACCCAAAAAAATGGTATTTGTTGCCTCAAATAGGCTCTAGAAGTTTACAACCACAAAATAACCAAATTGGAACATACCTTTTTTTTTTTCAACTCAAGAAATCACGTCTGGAGCAGCTCCCGGCGTACATAGTCCTACCCCAGATTAGGCCACAAGGCCTGTGGGACCAAACCCACCTAATTGTCGGACCATAACTGTGGGACTCAAATTAGTACATGGCTACAAGTGAATTCTTCCATTGTTTCCACCCATAAAGTACCAAGATATATGGAAAACTATATAATGATCCATTCCATATTAGCTTGATTCTACTATGGTTGTAGTGCATAAATTATCCAAAGAAACAGATTTTATTATTATTAAACCCACTCATAATTCTGATGATGTTGTAAGGAAATTCAAGAGGGAATATACATATTGCATGGGTTAGTTAAGGAAAAATGACAAAAAATGAAAGACTAAATCAAGTTATCAAAGACATGGTTCACATTTATGGGATGGACAAATCATCTACGTAGGAGGATTATACTCCCCTAGTAGAGTTTGCATATAACAATGGGAACTAGGCATCATTGAAAATGAGTCCATTGAAGCTTAATATGGTAGAATGTGTAGGGAATTAGCCATATGGAGAATATAATAACTAGAATTATGATTGGATAAAAAATCTTCAAAGAAATAGAGTAGGAAATTTCTAGAAATGCTTGGAGATTGAAGGAAACCCAATATAAGCACAAAAACTATACACATAAAAATAAGGTGTATGAAATGTTTTGAGATGAGAGATCTGCAAGTGACGCCAAGGGATAGTTCCTTCATTCTTTGATGTTGTTCCAATCAAGCACCAAGATGTTGTGGTTCATTTAAGTTCCCAATAGGATAAGGTTAGATGCATATTAATTTGCATTATCTACTCACAATAGAGCTCACAACGTCTTCAGTTTTTCCTTGCTTAAGAAATAAGTATGTGATCATATGATATGATTGATTGTGATGTGATACAAGTGGAACCAAAAGGAATGATTCAAATAAATCCATTCTGCGTCTTCCATATGAGTGCAATATTTCTTTCAAATTGTGTCCTTGGATAAAGTGCAATGGAAATAATTTGGTCATGATAAGGCTACATGGGAGTTGGAGGATTCCATGAAGGGGACATACCCATTTTGCTTTAGATTTTGAATGAGCACCAAGGTTAATGATATGCTTGGGGGGTGGATTATAACACTCTAGTTACAACCTCTAGCATGTATTCACTTAAACAACGTAAATATTGTAAATATACAAGTATTGATTCGTAGTATGGGGCTTAAGGACAAGGATTTCCTAGTGAATGCCCAGGCATGTATGATGAAAATATGCATATATGTACCATTTGTTGGACATGCCAAGGTATAATCAATCTATGTAGATATTAATGGTTATAACACCCTATTTTTTATCCCTAGATTAGTAATGTGTAATTGTATATGTTAGGAATGGCTAAGAGACAAGAGATGAAATATGTAAACATTGTGCATGGAAAATAATAAAATGAGATATGCCACCATCCATAATAAAAGTATAGATTTAGTCATGCAAGCCTATTCAAGGGATCCACATGAAAATCCACAAGCCTATGATCTCAAGGCATTTGATAAATTATTTTTCATTACCATATGACCCCCCTTTCACTCAATTAAACCAATCATTGGATGCATGTGTCAAGTTAGTAGAGAGGCATCTCATCTAGTTATGGAAGCTTTGGGATAAGTACACTCATGTAAGAGGTGGGTGATAGAGCCAATGATTCGTAAAATTCCATAGATATTCCATTAGATGGTTCATTCCAACAAATCTAATAATATTATACTTAAAGTCTAAGATCTACACTGTGAGGACTAACTCTTTCGTCGATTTCTAGATTTGTTAATTTCTTTGTTATCCTTATACATGCAATAGATAAAATATGCATAAAATAGACAACAACAAAATAAAACTCACAAACCATAATGAACACTAGATATGTCCTAGGAAGCCTTTCTAGGAGAGAGCTTAGCTAGAAGGTGAGACTATTATGTCTCGCTTTCTCTAAATGGAAATGAATGCAAGTACAAAGCAGTGAATAATGTTTCATGTGGGTTGCTAAAGTATACAAAGCCTCTCTCTCTCTCTCTCTCTCTCTCGCTCTCACCACCCCCCCCCCCGCCCCCCCCCACCCAACCCAACTCTTAGCTACTCTACTCATCTATGGAATGAAATGCACTTGAATATAATGAAACCTCATTTTCTCCTAGTGGACCAAATCCTGATATCCTATTAATTCTTAAGTTTGAATCCTTCAAATCTTAATTAGAGTTACAATAAGGAATATTATTTAGTATTCTTCATCATTATCATTTTTCTACCCCTTTCTGTGAATGATTAGAAATGACAGAGCATCCTCTCAAATCATGGTGGTCCAAATAAGAAGGTCAACTATCGGGTGGCTTAACATTTACATACAAACATCGATTGAGGTGATTCTTACATCATTGGAAAGATGCATGTGTGTAGAATAGTGGTAGGGGGTGTATGTTTAAGGAAAAATCCTAACCCCAAAAAAACACTATTTGGTTCCTTGAACTTATTTCAAAAGGTTTCAAACCCCAATTTACCAAATTGGGACCCACAAGTAAAATTGGTCATGTGAGTTGATTCTTCCACTTTTTCAACTCCAAAGGCATCAATATGGATGGAAAATAATATAATTATCCAATCCAGATCAGTGAAGCCACTTAGTCATGATAACATCAATTGAGTACAATCATCCGCAAGGAGAGAGAGAGTTTAGCAATCATCTATGGGAAAAGGAAAATTAATGTGAGAAGATAGGAAATTTTTACAAGGATATGTATGGAGTTATGGAAGCAGTAAGAAGTGAGGAAAATAGTGTGGAGTGTTGGACAGACTAGGAAGTGATGACAATTTGTTGGGCATAGTTTGTTGAAGTTGGTAATCAAACTAGGAACATGATAGTATGCCTATAAGGATTTCTAACTTAAAAAATCACCTAGGAGCCTCTGTAAAGGCTATGTAAACTCCTATAACAACTAGTTGTCTTGGATCCTGGAGATGATAAATTCATTTTCAGTTTAATGCTAGAGGCATGAAGAGGATGGAAATTGTCTAAGGAATTGTAATGTAGAGAAAGAAATCTCATCCCTAGGTTGTGTAGGCTAATATGGAATAGAGTTGGGCGATTGGAATTGGTGTAGGAGTTATGACACTATGTTTTTATTGGGTATTAGGTTGTGAGAGTGGACAATAGACACCCATAGGATCTTGTCTATCCTGGTGGACTCATAATCTATGCTCAATAGTTACTTACCGTTGAGAGAAATAGAACAACAAAGTTTGTGGTTGGACAGTTGTGTAAATTGTTTAAAAGATAAGTGTGTATATAATTTTGCATGATCTATAATTTGAATGCTATGTTGAATTGATTAAATGAAATGTTTAGTGTATGTTGTTATGTATGTAATTCTGTTTCATTCATGATTATGAAATTTATTGTTATTTGCATAAATTTTTGTAGTATATTGTGCACATGCATTTAAAGAATTATGGAATCAATCGTTGTTTTTGATAGTAATAGCCCGAGGTAAAGGTGTTAGATGCATTAAAATGTTGGGATTTAATATAATGATCCAAGCTGGCTATGTAGAGCATCTAGTGGTTGCAATTCCAGTAGAGAAGAAGAGGAAGTTGTTGCAATTCTAGTAGAGAAGAAGAAAGGGAACCTGGGGAAAGAAAAAAAAAAAATATATATATATATATATATAATATATATATATATAATTAAATAATAATTCTTATAAAGATTTTTTTTCCAACTTAAAACTTGAAACTTTATATTTAGATACTTAATTTTTTTTGTAATTTATTATTAGTTATCATTTAAAAACTTTTTTATGAACTTTTAAATTTATCTACAATAATTATTTTCTGATATAATTTTTTTACATTTTATATGTAATTATCAATTTCCAAACATTTTTCAAATAATTATAATAACAGTTTATTATTGATAATTATATATATATATAACTATTTTATTTTTTTTTAATTTTTTATTTTTTATTTTAATTTATTAATATTAAATTTTAAAACATAATATAAATTATAATAAAAAATTAACGAAACGTAAATATAATATATAGATTTTGTTGGGTCATCCGGCCACTAACCCATTTACCAGACTTTAGTGGGTCATCCGGCCTCATCTAGTCTTCCGGTCCTCGAAAACTGGGAGGTCATGAGTTCGAAACCCATTAATAGTAGTTGTCGTTATTCCAGACACTACCTGGAAGAGCCTGAACCTGGTATGTTTAACGCAAAGTCATTGCGATGATTTAATGCAAGAGCCTCTTTAGTTGCATTTAAGGTATTTTTCCGACCAGGAAACACATGGTGGACTGTGTAAGACGAAGTGGTTGAATGCTTGGGTGCATACAGTGAATGGATTATTCATTTGGTATCCTATGACAGTACGTGTATGTGGACAATAATTTTTTGGAAGTCAATAATGGGTGGGTTAAGGCCGTGTAGTGTTCTCTTATACTAAGGCTCTCAACCTTTCAAAGATTGTGATGTGTTTGGCATATTTGGTATACTATGACAGCACGTGTATGTGGACAATACTTTTTTGGAAGTCAATAATTGGTGGGTTAAGGGGGTGTAGTGTTCTCTTGTACTAAGGCTCTCAACTTTTCAAAGATTGTGATATGTTTGGCATATTTGGTAACTTGTTTCTGTTCAATTTAGAAATTAGTATCTATTTGTAATTATCGTTTAAGTTTATAATTATTGAGTGTTTGAATTAAATTCAAAAATAATTATTTATTTAGGTATTTAAAATATAATTTAAATAATAACAAATAAAATTTTATATATATTCTTAAAAAATTTAACTTAATAAATTTTGCCTCTCAACCTTTTAAAGATTGTGATGTGTTTGGTATATTTGGTATCTTGTTTCGGTTAGATTTAGAAATTAGTATCTACTTTTAATTATCGTTTAAGTTTATAATTATTGAGTGTTTGAAATATATTCAAACACTCAATAAGTTTAAGTTTAAGTTTATAATTATTGAGTGTAGTGTTCTCAACTTTTTAAATTTATAATTATTGAGTGTAGTGTTCTCTTATAGTAAGGCTCTCAACCTTTCAAAGATTGTGATGTGTTTGGCATATTTGGTATCTTGTTTATGTGAGATTTAAAAATTAGTATTTACTTTTAATTATCGCTGAAGTTTATAATTATTGAGTGTTTGAATTAAATTCAAAATAATTATTTATTTTAAGTATTTAAAATATAATGTAAATTAAACAAAATTAATTATATATATATATATATATATATATATATATATATATATATATATATATATATCTTAAAAAATAGAACTTAATAAACTTTGCTTAAGTTTTATAAATTTTTTATTTTTCTTTTTCTAAATATGATTTATCATCGTTTTGGTAAGCATCAGTGGTTTATCAATTTGTTTAACAAAGATTTAGTGGTTTATCAACCATTTTCTTTTCAACAAACACCAATCGCCTCAATAATCTCCTCTTTCTCTAAGACTTTCTCTGATCTTTCCAAACTAGGACACACACATTTCATAATTTGAATACATCAACACATGGGAATCACATCCCATCAACTTTAGCAAGCTTTCCTCAGCACTCAACATTCATGCTCATGCACTCCAAGCTCATTCTCCCTTCGACGTTCTCTCACACATTATTGTCTGGCCTTTTGTTGTTCAAATCCCTCTTACGTCCCTCTCTTTTCGCTTCAGGATCTTTATGCCCCCACAAGACTATTTGTTTCCTCTCCCCTTCACATCATAGAAGTGGGGAACGTGGGCATCTCCTCTTCCCATCATTGTGATCTAGTTGTTGAGTGATGCCAACCAACACCACTCACTATTTTCCCCTACAATCATGTCTCTGTTGTCCCGCTCTTCATGAGAACTCAATATAAAATTCTTTTATATTATTACAATCATTACAAAATTAGGTGCATATAGAAGGGGCGTTACAAACACCACACCCTTAAAGCGGACATTGTCCTCAATTTTCTCTGTAACTAGAAAGTTAAAAAAAAACTAAGTTTTATATACAACTCTTACATTTTCTTATTCATCAAACAAAAACAGGTATAACATCCTCATTTGTTCTTCCATCTCCCAAGTAGCTTCATCAAATCCAAAGTGCTTCCATTACACATTGACCTGCTCTATTACTCCATTCTAGAGCACAGTCTGTCTCTAGTCCAGGATGCATAGTTGTTCTGGGTGGAAATATCCCTTAGATTTCACCTTTATCACAAATGAGTCAACAATGTGATTAGTAGCATGTACATACTTCTTAAGTAAGGAAACATAAAAAACATCATGTGCATTCACTATATGTGGCAAGGAAAATCTATAGGCCACTCGAACCACTCTTTCCAACGTGTGAAAAGGTCCACAAAATCAAGGTACCAACTTGGCACAAGGCCCTAGTTTCAATGATATCTTCCTCAGTCTGATGTGAAGATATACATGCTATCCCACTTGGAATTCCTTGTACATCCTCTGTTGGAATGCATAATGATTTTTCCTATCTTGGATTCTGATAGTGACCATCTCTAGAGAGAGTTCAAATCGATTTCTTGTGGGTTATTAGCCCACCAAAATTTGTAAAATCTCCACCTAAATTGCATCAAGGAACTCAATATCTAAAAACTGCAAACTCCCTAACACTACAAATTGTTGACGCTGCAATTCAACCATCCAACTGTGCAATCTAAACTTCATTGGTGAGAGATTGAGATTTTTCTTAGAGGTTAGCAGGCCAGGTAGTCAGAGGTCGAACTCCACATTGCATCTCAATTTGTTCATGTGCACAATTGGGTAGGGGATGATTGTTCCATGGATTAGTTAGGAATCAGATTAATCGAAGCTCATTAAATTAGAAATTTGGCTAAAATCAAGTAAATCAGTCCCATGCCAACTACTCTTGCACATCAATGTAAGTCTGATGTGTCATAACTGCAAAGGGGTCCTGAACATAATCATCCATCGTTAATGGATCACCATTGATCCATCCTGTGATCAATGGTGTATCATTCTCCAAAAATGGTGGCCCTATAAACACCAAACTCTCATTCCTCTCAGCTATGCACATACAAAAATATGCCTACATAGCTTCAACACATATATTGTACGCACATAAGACACATTATTTTATTTCAATCAAATTTTATTACATGGTCAAGGCACTCAAGCCCTAGCTCTCTATCGGCGTGGTCTACATTAGATCTAGCCTACCAATTTCCAACACTAGAAAGCTCACATATAAAAAATATAATATGGTGGATCATCTCATATCCACAATCCTCTCCACAGATTTATAACTACATGCATGAAAGGGAAAATACATAACAATTGATCAGTGGTTACATAAAATTTGAGGAAAGTTGCATCTCCTCATCCACATTGCCACGTCCTTTCCTTCTAGAAGTTTAAATATTCAAATTTGATTGGGGGGTTAATGCTCCTGCATTAAACTCATGAGGTAAAAAAATTATGACCTCCTTGTCATATGTCTTCATTGTTGCATTGTGTTCCTCTTCACTTGGCCTTTATTCTCTGCATGTATCATTGAACTTCAACTTGTACACAATAGTGAGCTACAAGCAAGCCTCCAATGACACCTCACCAAGCTCCCTCCTCTAGATCAGTCTCTTGGCATCATAGGTTCACCTCGACTGGAACCTTGTTGAGCTTCCTCTGCTCCTCTCCTTGTTTCATTCTACTCATTTCTCTCAACAATTCTACCCACAACCGCAACTGTGGAATTTCCACAACAACATCTACCTAATCGCATATTGAATTTGTTCACCTTGTTTTGTAGGAAATCTTTCCCTGCTATGATACCACCTGATAACAACCATTTTTGGGGACACTTCAAATCGATTTCTTGTGGGTTATGAGCCCACAAAGATTTTGGAAATCACCACCTAAATTACAGAAATGAATTCAATCTCTCAAAACCCCAAGCTCCCTAACACTCCAAATTGTTGACATCGCAAGTCAACCATCCAACCACAAAGTCTAATGTTCATTGGCATGAAAGCAAGTTTTGTCTTATAAGTTGGTAGGCTAGGTAGTTAGAGATTAGAATCCACATTACATCTCAATTTGTTTGTGCACTTGACTAGGTCGGGGTCGACTATTCCATGGATTAATCAGGGATTGGAGCTGTCAAAGCTTGTTAAAATGGAAGGATGGCTAAAATCGAGTAAATTGGTCCCACACTGACTACTTTTGCACAACATTCAAAGTATGACATGTGGCGACTACAAAGGGGTCTTGAACGTAATCGCCCATTGTTAATGGATCACGCTTGATCCATCCTGTGATCAATGATGGGTCATTCTCTACACAGTAATTGTGGCCCTATATACACCAAACTTTTGTTCCTCTCATCCATGTGTAGACAAATATATAACCATAGAGCTTCAACACATAGATTTTTCACAAAAATGCACATAAGACTTCTAATTTTATTTCAATTGAATTTGGTTACACAGTAATTGCTCAATCCCTACCCATCTCCTCGGCCTAGTCTAAATTAGATCTAGCCTACCTTTTTCCAATGTTAGAAGGATCACAAATAAAAAAACACAATATTGTGGATCATTTTAGATGCACGATCCTCTCCACATATTTCTAACTACACTCTTGAAAGGGAAAATAAATAACAATCAATCAGTAGTTACAAAAAATTCAAGGAAAATCACATCTCCTCAACCACGATGCCATGTCCTTTCCTTCCAAAAGTTTGAAAATTCAATTTTGACTGGGGCTTCAATACCCTTGCTTTAGGTTGCCTTTAAACTATGATCGATCTTGACCACTTATTGCTCCATTTCCTTTAGCATATCATACCCAAGAACTACTATGTTTACTTGGTCATCCCAACTAATAGGAATGTTGCATTGTTGGCCATACAATACCTCAAATCGTATCATCCCTGGTGAATCCTGGTATCCATTATTGTATACAAACTCAACTAGTGGTAGGAAATATTCCCACTTCTTTAGCAAATGCATGACTTACATTCCTCGCATGTCTTCTAGAATTTTTTTCACTCTTTCCATCTATTCATTTGTTTGAGGATGATACGTAGTACTAAAAGCTAGTTCAGTTCCAAAACCAACAAACAAAAACTTCTAAAAGTTAGATGTGAGCTTAGCATATCAAATTAATATAGTCTTCTTAGGTACACCAAATAGTGTAAATATTTTCTTCATGAATATCTGGGTTATGTCAATAGTTTTGTCAGTGTACTTGACAACAATGAAGTGAGTTTCCTTACTCATCTTGTCCACCACCACCATAATAGCATCATGATGTTTATCTATCTTTGGAAATCCCATAATAAAATCCATAGATATGATTTCCCACTTCCACTTAGGGATTGGGATAGGTTACAACAGTACTACTGGATGCCTACATTCCACCTTTACTCGTTGGCCTTCCATACACTAGGCAATATTTTCAACAACATCCTTCTTCAATCTTGGCCAATAATATATTCTCTTTATGGCTTTTATCATCTTCTCATAACCAGGATGACTTGGGTAAGGTATTTTATGGAATTCATCCATGGCAAGCTTCGTTAAATTGGCTACTTCAGGCATGTAGTTTTTGTTTTTGAATAACAACATACCCTCATCAATGATTGAGTGACTCCTTCTCATGGATCCTTGTGGTTCATGCTAACAACATTTTTTTACATGCTAGTAGTGCTCATCAAGTGAAAACACCTCTTTAATCATTTCCTTGGTATCAATTATGCAAATTCTCGGGGCTGCAAAATGTAGTATACCTAGGGGGGATAATATGGGGTACAGAGGGAGGTACCCAAGGGAATAATGTAATAATGAGATGGGCCATAGTAATAAATAAGGTGGTTAACCCGTATCATGTAAGGGACCACAAGTAGTTAGAAATAATATGATAAGCCCATGGTATTAGATAGATGGTATTGAGGGAACCATGGTAATGACCCATGGTATTGTATGTATGAGACCTATATAGAAGTTAGAGACTCCCCATTGAAAGATGTGAAGGATTATTGTATGAATAGGCATATGGCTTGTGGAGTGTTCTCCTTTCTTAGGGAGTGAATGTATGGTGTTGCCCTACCTTAAGGGTTTGGTCAATAAATAAGCATTTCTATCTATTTTCAGATCTTGTTATTTCATGGGTTTATTTCTATTATCATATATTTCTGGGTTAGATCTATAACAAGTGGTATTCAAGCTCTAATACCACTTGTTATAGCTTTGATACCACTTGTTATAGATCTAATCTGAAAATATAAGACAATGCAAATAAACCAAGAAATAACAAGATCTAAATATAGATAGAAATGCTTCACTTTATTGATCAAACCCTTAAAGTAGGGCAACACCATACATTCACTCCTTAAGGAAGGAGAACACTCCACAAGCCATATGCCTATTCATACAATAATCCTTGGCATCTCTCAATGGGAGTCTCTAGCCTCTATATAGGCCTCATACATACAATACCATGGGTCATTACCATGGTTCCCTCAATAACATCTATCTAATACCATGGGCTTATTACATTATTTCTAACTACTTGTGGTCCCTTGCATGATACGGGTTAACCACCTTATTTTATTGCTATGGCCCATCCCATTATTACATTATCCCTTGGGTACCTCCCTCTGTACCCCATATTACCCCCCCTAGGTGTACTACATTCCACCCCCCTTAACATGTTTCATCCCCGAAACATGGGAAGAACACAAATAATAAGATCTACTCAAAAGAGTAGTCCACTAGTATCATGCACATGCATCTAGCCGTCCAAGAGAAAGGTGAACTCTCGACCTAGCTGGTGCCTCGCTCCCTTGAAATAGAAGTTGATCCTTGTAGCTCTTCTGTGTTGCTGTATAGTAGGTGGATTGTCGCCCCTCTCTATATGCCATGCGGGGGTTGTTGGCCTTGTAGCTAATTTATTGCCATCTTGTTGGTTGTTTTCTTACTGGGTGATGTGGCGATCTGAAAATGGGGCTCTTAGGCTTCTTGTCTAACTTACAAAAACCTCTCCCACTTCCAAAGCTTTCAGTTTTCCCAATTCTATTTGATCAGCCAATGCGGAAATAAGAAATGTTTGAAAATATGGGTGTACGCTTGTATTTGTTTTCAGCTGATTATTTACCTTAAAGTCTATTTTTTGAGCTAATATGAGAAGGTACTTAAACTGATATATAAATGCATATAACAATAGTTAAAACAGCAGTAAAAATAAACACATAAGACAACAATATAATATGGAGTTCACCCTGATGTCTTGGGCTACGTCTCCTTGATCTCTAATCAACTCGATTAGGCTCTCTGGGATTATGGCTTAAATTCTTTTACAAGTGCTACACTTAACTCCAATGTTTTATACAGGAACATTGGGCTCAAAACACCATCTTATCCCTTGGCACTTGGAGCTCTTCAGCTTTCTATCTCTGGCTCTTGCTCTGGTTGTGGCTTTGACTCTAGCTCTGGCTCTATGGCTTGAGCTCTAGTTCTGGCTCTCAGCTCTCACTTTTGGTGCTCGCTCTGGCTCTTGGCTCTAGCTTCTCTAAGCTCTTTCTCTCAGCCTTTTCATGCCTCTGTGAATTACTCGACCTCCAAGAAACTCCAACAACATTATGCTACTGTCAATTGATCTCTCTGGCTTTTCACTCGACCTCCTAGTGACTCCCCAGACTCTCTGTGCATTCAGTGTCTTTTCGTTGTTCGCTCATTGCTCTCTTCTACTGTCCCCCTCTTTCTCTTTGTCTGTTTGTCTCCCTTCATCGGTTGTTACAATCACTACATCACCTCATAGGGAAGCAGCCACCTATTCCATAACGGATAAGTGTCAAGTTCGTTGGAAACATTTGATCATTTGAAACGATCGTTATTTCCATTTTACTCCAAGAATGCCCGCAAAACATGAATCTCTGCCAACTCATCATCCACGTCGGACTTCGAATCTTTTTGTTCGTAGCTTATTTTCTCCCTCGGGTCCGGTCTCCCCATCGGGTGCAATCTCTGCTGTTAGATCTAGGGCCTCCAGATCATACGGTTATCACTCTTATCACACGAATGCCTTCCTCGGACGTTAGCCCGTGATGAGAGCGGTTTTCTCTCTCATCCACCAGACACGCGTCAGTCACTATATGGCATCAGTGGGTCCTCTGCCAAACCCGCTTACCGCCCAAAACGCCTTTGATAATCCGCCGGTTTTGTAGTGTGGGACTCGCTTTCAGTTTTAGCGCTTTTCCCACAATTTTCGGGCTCCCTTGTGGATGTGTGCTCAAGGCCTTTCCTGCTCGAGGGGTTTTGCCCATCGATCACGTAATCAGAAACAACCTCTGTGATCTGGATTTCCCATTTGCTAGTTTGCGCCATCCCATGGTCTCCATCGGCCTCAATCAGCGTAATTGGATTGAAGGTCCTCGTTGCTGTGTGCTGACCACAAATTGTCATTGTTCAGAGGTTATTTCTGATAGGCTTTTACATCCACAAGACTTTAAACTCTGGTATGAGTTTTTACAAAGTTCGAGTAGCTTGAAGAGAGTTTAAGGATCCAAATTCAGATCACGCATTCCCACTAAAAGAACTTTTGGTCCACCAAAAGACAGATATACTGATCTAGTCAGTAAATGAGAGTAACAACACCCTCTTCTTTCAGCCTCCCTACACTTACGTTTGCATAGTACCTCTAAACCAGGATCTCTGACCACTTCCCTTCTTGGATGAGTTGGTCATCTCAGGAAGAACTGTTTTCCTCCTTGACTTCATGTAGAACTTCTGCTGTGAAGTTTATAGAAGGTAGTTTGAACTTCTTTGCCTTGATCCTTGATCCAAGGTGGCTCAAACAAACGTGAAGTACATCTGATCCACAAAGCTTTCATTTGTACCTCTTTGAAAAGCTGCCAACAACAACTGTTAACAACAGCAGGCATACAGACAACAACTGCATGGGCTAACTCCTACTTCAACAAAGAAACATATTTCACATCTTGTGAACCCTTCCATGTCTTATATATGCATACAAGTTATTGACTAGATAACAAGCCAATAAAACATGCCTCTACAACAAATGACCCTTCAAGTCAAGCATGTAGGAAACAAACCTTTAGGACTCTTTTCAAAAAGATGAAACACTTCATCCTTATCTCCATTTTGGAGACCAAGTTAACTTCTCCCAAGCCAACATTACATGCACCTCATGCTCAGGCATGCATTCCATCTTTCAACTTTTGCTTAAGTACATTGTACTTTTGAAGCTGAAATGAACATACTGTTGCAGCAATAAAGTGAGTTTCCTACTCAACTTCTTTCTATTTACAATTTGGTAAGATCCTGCAACTTGCATTTATTCCACAAAGAAATGCAAACAGATGCATCACTAGACATGCAACCTTAATTGGATAAGAATTCTAACCATTTCTTGCTAATCCATTTCAAAGGTCCCTCCTTTGTTTGCACATCAGCATCAATATGTGAACCATCTTGAACCACATCAATCATGGAATCTTTATTTCTATCCCTGCCATCTTCTTTTTCCACCTTCTCCTTCAGCTTTGGTGGAAGCAGTGTTGGATTCAAACTCCAACACCTTTCAGTATGATGCCCTTGCTTATGGAAGTAAGTGCAACACATGTGCATCCTTTTGACAACATGATTTGCCTTGTCTTGTGGACCTTTGGTTGATTGCTTCATTTACATCAAAATTTTCCTGTATCTGGCCATCCTCTTCCAACATCTTGAAACATAATGGTTATTCAAAACACAAAAGGAACATGCAAATCTTTTTCCATGCTTTACAAAATCAAGAGGAATGTGTTTAGAACCAGATTTATACCTGCCTCTTTCACCTTTATTGCCTTCATGAGGAGGTGAGACAAATGAAGAAATAGATCCCTTTGGAACACTATCACTTTCTTCAAGGCTGTCAGAGTTTCTACAACCCTCTGGTTGAAGTATGTGCTTTTGAACACCTGCATCATGTGAATGATGTTTCGAGCTATTGCATTCCTACTTAATACAATCCTCACACTTCTGAAGTAGAGGACCTTCAATGAAACTCCTTTTTGGAACTATTTCAATGGCCTTCATGGCAACTTTGGAACTCTCTCCATAAGATTGTCCATAGCCAAGACCCAAATACTTAGGCCTTTCCTCAACCATTATTGGCTCAACAATACCTTGTGCATGTTTGCCCAATCCTTTTCTTTCAAAGCCCATCTTGGACATTAGCTTGGAACCTATGCCTCTGGTATGTTTTTCAAAAGAACCAATATAAGCATTCTTAGAAGAATTTGAAGAAAAACAGGAATGGTTTACCTATTCTTCAAGCTGATATTTGGCCAAGGCTTCTTTTGCAACAAAGAGTTGTGACTCCAACTCATGCATCCTTTTCAGGTTCATACTTGCAATATGAAATTGCCTCTCCATTTCCTGCAATTTTCCAGAAAGCATATGCTTCTCTTCCTCCACGGAATTCAGCTACTTTCTAAGTATGCTGCTCTTCCTTCCATCCTCATACATTTCTCTCACCATATCCAGCATGGTGGAAAAGTCTTGCTTCATGTCCCCATTAAAGGAACTTCGGGAGCAAGAAGAATTTGAGAACTCACTTGTAGAAGTTGTCATTATACCAATGAATAAAAAAACTTCAAACAAGATTAATAAAGAGCTTATTCAGCAACCTTTTGCAACAAAACTCTTGTGCTTCAAGGATTTCCCTGAGGTCCTTTGGGATAGATGAATGCCGTCAATAGCTTTCCCTTCACCTCTGCAAACTCAAGCAATAGTCAATCTACAACCAAGCATACAATCAATGAGGCAATCAATGCTTGATTGTAAAAACACTTTTCAGGTAAGAAATCTTTGCCCTGTCAATCAAGCATTCTGTTACAACCTTCTTTGAAGGTGGGGTTAATCAATTTTAAGCTCCGATACCACCTGATCTGAAAATGGGGCTCTTAGGCTTCTTGTGTAACTTACAAGAACCTCTCCCACTTCCAAAGCTTTAAATTTTCCCAAGTCTATTTGATCAACCAATGCGGAAATAAGAAATGTTTGAAAATATGGGTGTAGGATTGTATTTGTTTTCAGCTGATTATTTACTTTAAATTCTGTTGTTTGTGCTGATATGGGAAGGTACTTAAACTGATATATAAATTCATATTACAGTAATTAAAGCAGCAGTAAAAACAAACACATAAGACACCAATATAATATGGAGTTCACCCTGATATTTTGGGCTACGTCTCCTTGAGCTCTAATCAACTCGATTAGGCTCTCTGGGATTATGGCTTCAATTATTTTACAAGTGCTGCACTTAACTCCAATGTTTTATACAGGAACATTGGGCTCAAAACACCATCTTATCCCTTGGCTCTTGGAGCTCTTCGGCTTTCTAGCTCTGGCTCTTGGCTCTGGCTCTAGCTCTTGCTCTGGCTATGGCTCTGAATCTAGCTTTGGCTTTGTGGCTCAGGCTTTGGTTCTGTCTCTCAGCTCTCGCTTCTAGTGCTCCCTCTGGTTCTTGGCTCTGGCTTCTCTAAGCTCTTTCTCTCTACCTTTCCATGCCTCTATGAATCGCTCGACCTCCAAGCAACTCCAACAACATTATGCTGCTATCAATTGAGCTCTCTGGCTTTTCACTCGACCTCCAAGTGACTCCCCAAATTCTCTGCACATTCAACGTCTTCTCATTGTTCACTCTTTGCTCTCTTCTACTATCCCTCCTCTTCCTTTTCATCTATTCATCTCCCTTCTTTCAGCTTTTATAGTCACTACATCACCTCACAGGGAAGCGACCACCTATTCTGTAATGGGTAAGTGTCAAGTTCACCGGAAACACTCGATTGTTTGAAATGGCCATTCTTTACGTTTTACTCCAAGAATTCTCGCTCTGCCAACTCATCGTCAGACTTCAAATCTTTATGCACCATAGCTTATTTTCTCCCTCGGGTCTGGTCTCCCATTAGGTACAATCTCTGCCGTTAGATTTGGGGCCTCCAGATCCTACGGTTATCACTCTTATCATGCGGATAACTTGCTCAGACATTACCCCGCGATGAGAGCAGGTTTCTCTCTCATCCACCGGACATGCATCAATCACTGTATGGCATTCTTGGGTCCTCTGAAAAACCCGTTTACCGCCCAAAACACCTCCGATATTTCACCGATTTTGGAGCACAGGACCCGCCTTCAGTTTTAGCGTTTTTCCTACGGTTTTCTAGCTCCCTTTTGACGATGCTCTCGGGGCCTTTCCTTCTCGAGGGGTTTTGTCAGTGCATAAATTGTGCATCAGAAACAACCTCCGTTTTCTAATTTGGATTTTCTATTTGCTAGTTTGCACCACTGCGCGGTCTCCATGGGCCTCGGTCAACGTACTTTGACCGAAGGTCCTCGTTGCTCCATGCTGACCATAAACTGTCATTGTTTAGAGGTTATTTCTGATAGTCTTTGACATCCAAAAGACTTTAAACTCCGGTATGAGTTTTTACAGAGTTCGGGTAGCTTTAAGAGAGTCTAAGGATCCAAATTCGGATCATGTGGGTGGTGATATGTTGAAGTTTTAACCAACAATGTATCTCTCTTTAATTTACCACCTAATGGAACCTGATTTGTAGCTAGTGCATGCTATTGTTTCTTATCTTCCAATATTACTTCAACCACTAAGTCCACATCTGATGTATCTGTAGCTGTAACATTTTCTGCTTCAGCCTCCTTCGAGCTTACCTATTTTTCTGGTACCAGGTTTGATGTCTGTGTCTGATTGTTAACCATCAAAGGCTCATCATCTAATGTGTTAGTCCTTGGAACATCTTCTACTTCAGCTTCCTTGGACTCTACCTGTTTATTGATGGAAATATCCTATAATGTAATTTTCTTCCTTTTATACCAAAGCTTCAGGAATTTCTTCTGCACATTAATATTGATAGTACCCATTGATTCCATCCATGGGTATCCCAAAACAACATCCATGTTATCTATATCTAAAGTATAAAAGTCACAATGAAACACATACTTATCCATAGAAAGCTTCAAATCTTTATAAACTTGAACATCCTCATTATCAACCTGTGTGTTTTCAATGTCTTTTGCTCGAACTTGCAATTTGTTTGCCAAATTAACATTGATAAAGTTATGCTTGCAACTAGGATTTATAGACACAATGATCTTCCCCTTTTGAATCAATCCATGAACATGCAATAAGGAGATACCAATAGGAAATAACCCCACATGTTTCTCCTTATCTTGTTTTCTAGCATGAGACCATCTGTTTAAAAACAAATTTTTCAGATGCTTCATTAGGCAGGTTGTAACACTTTGTTTTGTTAAGTAATCCCCACCATGTGGCCACCTCATCTCTAAATAGCTCCACTACCCACCATTTCCAATTGTTTTTTCATAATGACTTCCGTTTTTTTATGTATTCTTCAATATTAGGACCATTATCTTTTCCTGTAAACAATAGAACCCTACTAAAAGCCATGAAGAGGGTTTTGAAAATCACTTGGTGAAAATTTGAAATTGTCACAATTCCGTCAATATTGCTCAGAATCCCTATTATGACCTATTTTCAGAAATGGAACAACCATTCTACATCTTCCCATGTGGTAGAAATCTCGATCTAGGCACTGGAATTTCAGATTCGCACTGCAACTGTCCCACTGTGATAAAAAAAAAATTGAAAAAAAAAGAGCTAATTTTACATGAGCGATATCTCCCTCATCCAGACTCCGATTCGACTGATTTTTTTTTGAACTAGGGTATTTTTCACAAACAATCCAGATTTTCAATTAGATTTTGCATATATTGCACAAGAATGTACATATATGCTCTGCAAACTCACCGCCCTAAAAAATGTCTGCCACCCAATTGATTGTTAAATCAACAATATCTCCCTCATCCGGACTCCGATTCAGCCAATATTTTTTTTGAACTTGGGTATTTTTTCACAAACAATCCAAATCTGCAATTAGATTCTATAGATTTTGCACTAGAATGTACATATTTTCTCCGCAAACTCGCCGCCCCGAAAAATGTCTACAACCCAACTAATTTTTAAATCAACAATATCTTCTTCATTTGGACTCTGATTTGGTCGATGTTTTTTTCAAATTTGGTATTTTTTCCCAAAAACTCATATATGCAATTTGATTCTGTAGGTTTTGCACTAGAACGTACAGATCTGATCTACAACTCGCTGCCCCAAAAAAATCTTGCAAAAAAATAAAATTATTCTCCACTTTGCCCAAGAAAGTGCTCTGATACCACTTGTTATAGATCTTATATGAAAATATAAGACAATGCAAATAAACCCAAGAAATAACAAGATCTGAATACAGAAATGCTTCACTTTATTGATCAAACCCTTAAGATAGGGCAACACCATACATTCACTCCTTAAGGAAGGACAACATTCCACAAGCCATCTCCCTATTCATACAGTAATCCTTGACATCTCTCAATGGGGAGTCTCTAGCCTCTATATAGGCCTCATACATGCAATACCATGGGTCATTACCATGGTTCACTCAATACCATCTATCTAATACCATGGGCTTATTACATTATTGCTAACTAGTTGTGGTTCTTTACATGATACGGGCTAACCGCCTTATTTATTACTATGGCCCATCCCATTATTACATTATTCCCTTGGTTACCTCCCTTTGTACCCCATATTATCCCCCCTAGGTATACTACACAAAATGATCCTATTATAGGCTCCTACTGAGTTCATCTACCAATGCATTCTCTTTTCCCTTGATGTGCTTGATCGAAAAATCAAATTCACTAATAAAAACCAATCACATGGCTTGTTTAACATTCAACTTAGGCCAATCAAACATATATATCAATCCCCTGTGGTCTATCATCAATACAAACTTTCTCACCAATAGATAATGCCTCCACATTTTTAAAGCATGCACTATGGCTGCAATCTCTTAGTCATGCCTAACATTATTCTTTTCATGATCATTTAGCTTTCTCAATTCATAAAAGACCACATATCCTTCTTGCATCAAGACTCCATCGAGTCCTTCCTTGCAAGCATATGTTTAGAAAACAAAATCCTTCTCGATATTTGCTACTCTTAAGATAGGCACACATGTGAGAAATTTCTTCAGCTGCTAGCTACACATTATGGTGTCCATTGAAACTTTACTCCTTTTATTTGCAAAGAGGTGATTGGGTTCCCAATATTTTAGGAGCATCGAATACACCTTCTGTAATATTCAGATAAACCCATGAAATATTTAACCTCTTTAACATTCTAGGGAATGGGCCACTCCTTTATATCCTTCAACATTTTTTGATCTACAACCACTCCTTGTTTTGAAATAACATTCCACAGGTAGTGAACCTAGATTTGGAATAATTCAGACTTGCTAAGTTTTTTATACATGTTGCACTCTTAATAATTGTAATAATACCCTTAGATTGTCTTCATGCTCTTCTTGAGTTTTTTAATATACCAGGATATCATCCACAAATAATAATACAAATTTATCCAAATAAGGCCTAAGAACATTGTTTATCAAGCACATGAATGTGGTTGGGGCATTTGCAAGTCCAAATGGTACCACTACAAACTCATAGTGTTGTGGATATCTAGTGCCAAAGCCAGTTTTATGAATGTCCTCATCTTTAATTCTGACTTGATGGTATCAAAGCCTGAAATTTAATTTGGAAAACATTGTAGCCCTTGTCATCTCATTGAAAAGGTCATCAATTCGATGTAGCAAGTACATGTTTTTTATTGTAGCCTTGTTTAGCAGTCAATAGTCTATACACAATCACAACATGTCATCATGTTTTTTAACAAACAACATTGGGGCTCCCCATGGTGAAACACTGGGCTCAATGTATCCCTTATATAACATTTCTTTTAGCTAAAATTCCAGTTCTTTGAGCTTAATCTACTCATGAATTATGGAATCTGTGTTGATGGAATTGTTCCCATAATTAATTCAATAATAAAATTAATGCCTCTTCTAGCTGGAAATCCAAGAAATTCTTCTAGAAACACGTCACTGAATTTTTTTAACACAAAGTAGCTTTCAAATTTATCCATGTTTCCTTCCACGTCCTTTGTCATGCGTTAAATACAACACATAGCCTTTTTTGGTGCATCGCTTCACTTGAAGTGTAGTTATCTACTCGAGTGAGATTGGTCTCTTTAACTCGTGCGACATTATCTTCTCACCAACATTATTGAGGCATTTTAGTGCTTTGTTGTAACAACAAATATTGGTTTTGTGGGCTACAAAACAATCCTCCACTAAGCATGAAACTATTATGTTTCTCAACTGCCTTTTTGTTCCCATGACTAGTTGAAACATCCATGATTCTTTATGATATGTTTTTAGAAATTTACATTTCTCTGCAATCTTCGAGCTAATATAACCAAAATAAGAATCTAGTTCAATTAAAATTGAAACAGGTTGGTTGATGACTATACCTTTCATTTGGATTACTGCATCTTGCTTATATGCTTACCTATTGTCTAGTGAAACATAAACTCAAGGTATGTTATGGTCCATTTCATTCAATATTGTTTCTTCTTGTACATTGTATAACTTTTTGTTCGTTTTCCATCACCGAGGACAGTTCCTTCATAGATTATTTTCTCAAAAAGTCCAACATTGTATACGCCCATTTCTAGACCCATCAACTTCTTCATTTACTAATTTCATGGGTTTATTTCTACTAATCATTTTTTAATTTTGTTGATATTGCTTCTTTGAAGAAGTATTGAACTTCCCATTTCCCCTCCTTGTTTATATCCTGAGGACTTCATCCATTTTTCTTTGAATTTTACCTTATCTTTCTTCTTCCAATCTGTTCAAACTTTAGTCTTATGTCTAGGTTGTTCAAAACAATACCTCATCTTTCAGATGTTGTCCTCCATGGTTTTTGGCTCATCAAACTCTATTATGTCCTAGTAAGCTTGTGTTAATCCACTATTGTACCTCTCAATTGTTTTCTTCTCATCCTCAATATAAGGCACATACCTCAGTAGCTCCAAGAATCTACTTGTATACTCATCAATAGTTAATTTCCACAATTTTCTCGTAGAATATTTGACCTTGGTGTACCTTGGGGTCATAGTACTTTTCATATAAGTACTTCTCCAACAAGTATTTGTCAAACCTTCTCCATGAAAACTATTTCTCCATGATATCTTTAACATTTTTCAAATCCTCCCACCATATATCATATTTTCCTTTCAAACTGAATAATACGATTCTAGCCTTCATGTTTGCAGAGTAGTCATGTACCTTGAAGTACTTCTTCATCCTCAACAACCAAGCCCCTGCCTCTTTAGATGTCTTTACCTCTCCATCAAAGGTAGGGGGGTTTTCTTTCATAGGCTCCTCTAGCATTGAACTCTTCTTGCTCCTCCTCAGGTAATGGTGTTCCCTAATTGTAGAAGCTAATGATTTATCAGGGATGCTTGAATATCTTTCCAGAGTGATAAGTAGAAATGTGCCTTCTTTCGCATGTATGTGTCTCTTACTTGACTTGCTTTCTACTGCCCTATCAGTATCCAATATTTTCGTTCTGCACTTCTAATGGGCTAGGCTTGGACTTGTGCCTCTCTAGATAGCTTGCACCATGCTCATATTGTTTGGCATTTAATTTTATCATTGTGGGATTTGTATTTTATATGAAGATCTTTCTATTCATTGTTATTGTGAATCTCCAATCGAATTAAGACCACTATAAAGAACTTGTATATGTTTTTTGGGAAGTTCTAACTAATGTATGGGTTTAAGGATTTTCATGTAATGAATGACATGAGTATTTTTGGCTTTTTGTTGAAAGCTTGGTTAGAAATCAGGTTCAAGGTTCTCTAAGGATTGAATCCAATTAATATCACTAAGTTTTGATTAAAAAAAAAAAATTACCTCTTAAAATAATAAGAATATCAATTTTATTATTATTATTTACACTTTCTGTCTCTTTATTTATGACTATCCATTATTTTCACAAAACATGTATATTATTTTTCTGCCAATTACTATCAACGATTTCCATAAATTTCCATAAATTAAATATAGTAAAATCATGACGAAACATTATAAAAAAAATAAATCAATTATAAATATTTTCAAAATCAAATTAATTAACATATTAAATTATATTATATTAATTTAAATATATATATATATATATATATAAATATAAATATAATAATTCTTAACCAACCATCAAATAAACATAACCTCTTACCAAAACCTTCCTAAACCATGAAAATAAATGCTTGTTAAAATAGAATGTGATAGTGGTATTTAGGTTACATTATCTGCACGAATTTCCTTTTTCTTTTAAATAGATTCCTCAAAATAAAAATGTTTCGAATGCCATTGCTACGGTTTTATTAAAAAAAGAAAAAAAAAGAGAAAGAGGGGTAAAAATGATTCATAGAAATTGAAAGGTCAAGATAGTTAAAAACAAACTTGTGCATTGTAATTGGGAGGTAAGGCAATCCCATTAAAAGGGATAATTTTATTTTATAGGATATGTGATGTTCATTTATAAGTAAGAGTATTTATTTAAGTTTATAAATAGTATGGAATCCTTAGGTTGCTATGGCCTACTTTTCTAAGGGCTTTGAGATTTTTATAGCTTTTAAATTTATAATTTTTTATTTGGTTTTTTCATTGGTATTATGTTGGAAATTTATTAGATTTAAGTTATTTAAAATAACTTTTTTGATGGGGTGCATAACTAGTGATACGTGGTTGCGTTATCACATGACTAAATTTAAATGTTTGAGGTGGGATGTATGGGTCTTCTGGTCTTTTTAGGCATTAATAGCCGTGGTGAGTGGTACTATGGAGCGGGTGGTTAAGCGTGCAACGAGCATTCTTGAGATTATTGTCGAAGGTGGTGGGGTGAAATACGACAGAGTGATGGCGATCTTGGGTATTTCCATCTGTGTTTGCATTTGCGTTTGGAGAAAGTTGACAGGGTGGTGGTTGAAAAGGCATGGCGAGATAGTAAACCAGGTTTTTGTGGGCAGAGAGCTCTAGCAGTGTGTTGGAGAGGGTGCCAAGCATAGGGAAGAGGGAGGCTTCCATTTCTTGCAAAGTTGCGTTCTCTATTGTGTTCGGCGTATTCGGGTATGGAGAGTCCCTGCTTCAGCTTTAGAGGTTAATTGTCAGTGTAGCAATGGGATATGGTGGTGGCAGTTGCTGGACCGACCTTCGTTCATAGTGGCAACAGACCCGCCCTCATGGCGTTCATGTTCATTTGCAATGGAAAAGCAAGAGGGTTTGCTACCGAGTTTGGCTTGTTGAATATTGTGAGTGGAAGCTCTTCAAATTTCTATCCCAATCTAGTAATAATCGACTTAACTCCAGATGACACCATTTTCCTAGAGAAAGCTTGGAAGATGGTGACATTCTGTGGATTATGTTCTGGGTAATTTCCGTTTGATGTGAGTGCAGGCCGGTGGGGTTCAATTTGGAGCTGGAAGCTCTTTGCAATTCCTTGTCTGGGCCGGCTACCATTAAGACCTCATCATGGAAGGCTTCCTCCTCTAGTCCTCTTGCTACTAAGGAATTGCCCGCCGAACTAGTGGTTTCAACTCTACCTCTTTGTGGTGGAAAAATGGTTGGGAGCTCGCGGTGAGGTGTCAGCAGGTCACAAGGTGGTAAAGGTGGAGGACGAATGTGGTTCTGTCGAGGGGGAGGCATTAGGAGAGGTGGAAAATAGGGGATGAGTCAGGGGGATGTGAAGAACAGTCACAGACAGAGGAGCCAAGGTTGTGGACATCGAGGTGGAGTGAAAAGCGGCCCAGAGCGTCTGAAGCCCAAGAAGGGCAATTCCACCACCATTGATGCGGGGAATGTTGTTGAGACCTCATTTTTAATCTAACGAATCGAATGGATGCTTATGAACGCATCTGAAGAGAAGAACATGCACTGCAGATGGAAACATTGAAGTAGCTTCACTAATTCTGGAGTCAACTGAGGGAACGTGTAGTTGTGGTGTGGAGAGGTCAAAATCTTCTCTCATAGAAAGTTGAAAAACTGGAGACCTGGACGACGTACTTCTTCGAAGGGCATGTCCAATGCGACTTTCGCCCTCCACCGCCTCCTGGAACTAGTCTAGACAACCCTGCATCCATTAGTTCTGGTGACTAGTATGATTTATGGAGTAATTTTTGTTTTAGTTGTGTTCTAGTGCCTATGGCCTAATTGGTTCTGGATTTTTCCTTTAGAGACCCTTTTATATTTTTGTCATATGATGTAATTGGTTATGGATTTTTCCTTTAGAGACCCTTTTATATTTTTGTCATATGATGAAATTTTTGGTCAACAAACCTGCTCGGGGTGAGACTGCATGTTTGAAAAGCATCTCTATGTACTCCTTTTTCTGAAATTAATAGAAAAATGGCTTATAAAAATACATTATTTAAAATAAATTAATTTTTAGAACAAAATTAAAGAATAAAAAAATAATTTTTTTTCAACTAATTCATTTTTCTCTATTAGTGCAGATGATGGATTTATTTGGAGGACAATTGTAAATTAATATTTAATGGAATCGAAAATTTTTAGGTGGATTAACATTTGGTGAAATAAAAAAAATTGTGAGTAATTTTTTCTTGCTACTTTTTTTTTTTGTTGGTCAAATTTGATATCATAAAATTGTAGTGCTATAAAGTTTTGATATTTTAATATTTAAATTTGTTTTAAAGATTTATTAGCTATATGTTTTTGGTAATTTTTTGTTAAACATTTAATCTTAATAAATTGAAATATTATTTGCCATTGTTATTATTTCAAAGAATTAAATAGATATACATATGGAGATAAGAAGTTTTAGCTATAATGTAAGAACACTCAATTATTGGCGACTAGAAATGCAATTTTCTATTTCATATATGAATTTGCAATTTCATTTCCACTTGAATGGCATTCACTATTCTGTTGGCAACACTTATGTTATATATTCTTGTGTTGGCAACACTTATGTTATATATTCTTATTTTTGCTTGTAGAGACCCTTTTATATTTTTGTCATATGATGAAATTTTTGGTCAACAAACCTGCTGGCTGTGAGACTGCATGTTTTAATAGCATTTCTATGTACTCCTTTCTCCGAAATTAATAAAAAAAATGACTTACAAAAATATATTATTTAAAATAAATATAATTTTAGAACGAATTAAAGAATAAAATAATATTTTTTTGAACTAATCACTTTTCTCTCATCAGCCAGACGGACGGATTTTATTGGAGTATATATGTATTACTTAAACTTATCTTTCTTTTATAATTATCAAATATATATGTCATATTATATAATATATTTTATATTAAAATGATATTATAATTAATAATTAGCATTCTTGAGAAAAATATTATTTCTTTATAATTATTTATATATAATTAGAACTTATTCAAAAACTTACTCCAAATAATAATAAGCATGACGATGAAAACGAGTCAATATATTATTATCTAATCCCACATCCAATGAGAAATGAAATCTTCTATGATAATTTATTATATT
>APFE030041462.1:45165-61009 GCA_000404065.3 Pinus taeda
TAATCATGTTGATATGCATATCTATTTTGGAATTGGGTTTCCACAATTTAATTTAATTATCAATAATAATTAGGTGATGGTAGGGATTTAACCTCCATAAAGTATTCTTCATAGTACATACAAATCAAAAGCTTTCACTTCTTTACAAAGTAGTTAATATTTTTTTGTTCTTTTATTTAAATTCATTAATTAAAAAAATGTAATATAAACAAGTGTCACATGAAATGAGTTATGATTTGGGCATGTGGTATTAATAAACTATGATATTGTAATAAAAATTTAAAACCTATTTACATTAATAATGTCCCATAATTAAATTGAGGGTGAATCTAGCATTTAAAAATCTTGTTATATTCTTTAAATGATATATATTTTTTAATTTACATATTTATTATTTTTTTACATGGAATAACATAATTTAATAAAATTACAATCTAAGCATTTTAATGATTTTTAAACTTAATATATTAAAATTAAATATTTATTTATTTATTTATAAATTAATAGTTATCCCACTAATTTAATTTATATTGATTAAAATATACTTTAATTATTAATATATTAAATTTTATTTAATTAAAAAAATATATTATTTAATTAACCTATTATTTCTTTTATAACTATAATATAATATATATATCATATTTATATTAAAGTGATATTGTAATTAATAATTGTCAGTTTTGAGAAAAAATATTATTTCTTTATAATTATTTATATATAATTAGAACTTATTCAAAAACTTACCCCAAAAAAATAATAAGCATGATTATGAAAATGAGTCAATATACTATTATCTAATCCCACATCCAATAAGAAATGAAATCGTCTATGATAGTTTATTATATTGACAACTAACATCATCGATTCACCCATACATAATGTTACCTTGCCCCTCCAAATTGGTTCTCCTCCTTGGTTCTCCTCCTTGGGACAAATCACATCATTTTCATAGAATACCATTAGCATCAAAGAGATTGACAACATGATAAAGATTCATATATTTTGACAGACTTCTATATATATATAATTAATTTTCAACAAAATAAATTAATATATTTATTAATTAATTAATTATACTAGCAACTTATATAAAGACCTAATAGGTGTGACTATGAATAGCGACTAAACATATGAATGAAGATGAATAAATACACTATTATATAATCCACATCCACAAACAGTTTGGTGGTAATGACAGATGAACGATAATGAGAAGTTACCCGTACATAATATTATCTTTCCCTCCAGGTTCATTCTCCTTCGGGGTGACAAATCACATCAAAATAATTTTCAGAAAAGACCGACAGCATCAAAGAGATTCATATATTTTGACATATAAACAAATACGTTATAAAGATTTATATATTTTAAAATATAAATATGTCCGACGTTTTGAAAACAAGACAATTCATATAGAACCAGATGCACTAACTCGAGCTAAACACTAATTCTCCTCGCATGTTCGACTAACCAGATGCACTAGCCAATGATTAATATTTAAATCTATCTAACTAGGTAAGTTATTTATATAATTAATTAAAGCGAGGTTTAATACAGAGGAAATAGTGTTTTTATACCATTCCAAGTAAAAATGTGACTTCTGTGTTATTTAAAATATATTTTTGAATGTATAAATAAATTAACACTCGAAAAAGCATTTATCAATTAGATTACATTATTAATTAGTTGTTCATCTATTTATTCATTTTAATTATTCATCCACTATTATAAGCCCCTAAGCTTAGACTCTATTTAATGGTAGTTAATATTATATTTATATTGATTATATTTTTAGATCTTTCTATTAATACATAATTATTTTTTAATATTATGTCTTATTGTCAAGTCACACTAGCACAGCTTGTTGAGGATGAGTCTCCTTAGCAAGGCCACATAGGGTCAAACCTCATGGGGTGGTTGTGCTTGTGCTGGGGGAGGAGACATGTTAAAAATTCCAATCTACTTGCTTGGTGTGGCATGTATGGCTTGTAGAGTTTCTCAGCCACAAGTCGAGCCTAGCTGATCTTAGACAACTTGACAAACAAACAAAAAGACGTTATAACATTTTCTTGGTCAAATATTTATTAATTAAATGTTATAAAACTTATTTGATCTATTTTATATTTATCATTATAGATTTATCCCTTAGAATTCTTCCACCCCTTTGCATTTCTATATTATTTAATTTGCATGCCTAGATTAATTTTAGAAGATCTATATCTCTAAAGAATATGAATCACAGAAACTTGAATTCATAAAATACTAATAATGTTGATAGCATATCTATTTTAGAATTGGGCTTCCACAATTTAATTTAACTATCAATAGTTATTAAGTGATGCTAGGAATATAACTTCCATAAAATATTCAAGAATATTCTTGATAATATATACAAATTAAAAACTTACATTTATTTACAAAATAGTCCAGTCTTTTTTGCTTCTTTTATTGAAATTCATTAATTAAAAAAATATAATCTGAACAACTGGTATAAGAAATGAGTTATAATTTGGGCCTATGGTATTAATAAACTATGATATTGTAACACAACCGGCCAGAGATAATTAGAATAAACCAGCCAGTCATGGCCGCAGAGTATATAACTAAATACAACTTACAGTCCCCTACGATTCTTATCCTACAGCAGGTAATTAGCTACAGGACCAAAGAGCTCAAAAACAGGAAAAGAACAGTGATTTCCATTATACTCAAAATCCTTGTCACGACGGCGGAAAATCATGGCTTCAGTGCAGGAAATAAATCCATCATCGAGGCGGTAGATGTGACCTAATTTCCAGGCCTGCAAATATTTACAGAAGAAGGCGGCATCGGCAGAATGAATGATTTCGGCCAAAGTTGTTCCGATCCTTTTGAGGGCGTGGAGTAGTGATGCGGCCATGGAAGCAAATATCTTCGCCTTTATGCTCCCCCGCTTCGGCTGAAACCTCCCTGTCCTTCCTCGCGCTCTGCCATTGACGTGCCCCGGCATAAACATATTATGATAACAATAATATGGCGATTGTTTATTGTCTATCTTCTCTATTTGCTGCTTCATTGTGATCCCAGGTGCTCGGAAAGCAGAAATCACAAATCAGCAAAGCATGACATGAATAGCTGTGGGCCGATATGGGATCGAATTTAATATTTATAGGTCGCAAAGGCTCAAATTTCGCTCGCGAAACCTGATAGCCATTTCCTTCCTCAAATTTTCGGTGGTCCTGTTTGGTTGCATCTAAGATATCTTTTCATGGCTTTCAAAACTCTGTTAGGCTCGCCGGCATTTTGTCTAGAGACCGGGAAACACAGGGTGGACTGTCTAAGAAGTGGTTGAATGGTTGGGTGCATGCAGTGAATGGATATTCATTAGGTATCCCGTGACAGTATATGTAAATAGTAATTGTTTAGAAGTCAATAAATGGTTGGTTAGGGGGTGCAGTGATCTCTTCCACAAAGGCTTTCAACATTTCAAAGAGCGCTGCGCTTCTTGTTTTTGTCGGATTTATAAATTAGTATTTGTTTTTAATTAGTGTTAAATGCCGTAATCATTATCTTCTTCGGAAGAGCATTTCCGGTATTCCTGGCAAGATTAGGCTAACCATATATAATTTTAGATTTTATTAATTTTTAAAGAATTTTTATTTGTTTTTGAAAAAAATGGGTGTAACCATTTAATATTAAAATAGATTAATTTTTGAGAATTTTTTGAAAGGTAAGTTTAAATTTTATTATACAAAATTTATTAAATTTTAAAATGTTAAATTATTGGTGTTAAAATGGATTTATAATCGTTTACTACATTTAAAAAACACTTATTAAACGCTAAAATCTAAAATCAAACTAATTAAACTACTCTTTTTATTATTTTAGGTTTTTATTAATTTTTCCCTTAAAAAAATAAAAGTAAAAATTAGTCTTTTTTATTTTTTGGTATGTCAAAAATTTTCAGTTTATACAAAATATTATCTTGCTCCCAACTATCCTCACTCTTACCAAATTTATCCTCACTCTTACCAAATTTGTTGGCCAATAGATAGTTTCCAAAGAGGATTACACCATGTCAAAAGGAGTTGGCAATCCAAAATAAAAAAGAAATACAAAACCAAAAAACCATCAACATCAATACATAACATAGTGTCATTATGATTTTGAAGAGGTTACCAAAGAAGGATTCTTCAGTCGTGGGCCAGCGGGTCATGAAAGCCAATATTACTTTTCCATATGAACTAGTTGACCTTCCAAACAGTCTAAATGCTCCTGCAGGTGCCATCGTCTCCTTAGCCAATCTATTTTACATATGGCATTGATTTTGTTGAAGATCATTCATGAAAGAAATAATAGCATTTTGATCATCATGTATGTCTCTAAGAAGTTGTTCCAAAAGTCTTTTAAGATATCTTTGCTAGTAACAATTGTTAGCATTGCTGGTATTGTGCTCCTATAAGCTAGAGGAGTGCACTAGGCGAGACATTGTTGCCTCTGTTGTCATAATATTATTTTGGTTAGGCTGAGTTATGTTGGATAGAATGGTGGAAAATTCATGAAAAGGTATTGGAATAATTATGTAAAGGAGTAATTATCAATAAATAATAGGATGTATGTACCTAGGAATGAGACACCTAGAAATGAGACTCTTGCCAACTAAGATCTTATTGGTAAATGAGATTGGATAATTTTTTCATGAGAAAAATTCTAGATGAATTCTAGATAAGTTTAATGGATGTGAGAGAAAAATCTATTAAGTTCTTGGCTGAAGAAAGATGCTCAACTTGGTAAAACATAAAAGCACCACTAGAGAGAAAGACTAGATTTTATAGAAAAGCCTAGGTAGGTGGAAGAAAAGGTCCACAAAAATGGTACGCTGCTAAAAGTATCATGAAAGAAAAGTAATAAATATTGGTTGAAGGAATCAACGAGGGAGTTGATATCCTCGCAAGACAATCTCATCTTAAGAGAACTGATGGACAATTCAAAGTTGAGTGGTTAGTGTCTCACTCCAGTACATGTCCAGTTGTGATCACGTTTACTACTCTCTGGTTAGATTTATGATCGGTATGAAATTTTCTCTATTATTATTACATGTGCCACAAATTGTAATTAACTCTATGGTGTTCAAGTATTCATAACACATGCTCTATTTGTATTATGTTTTGAGTTAAATTGCTAGATGAATGGTGAATGTGTGACGCGCTAGTTGAGCAAGAACCTAGCTAATTGCCTTTATTATAACGAGTACTTGCTTGATAGCGCAAACCTGATAAATTATATGGGACCTCTGCTTAGGTAGTGTGCACTTGTTAGATTAGGAATAAAATTCAATTTGAAAGTCAAGACCGATAGGGGATACAAGAATTCTGCGAGAAATCAAACATGCTAAACTAATTAATTAATAATCATTTTCTTAAATTCCATAATGGATCTTTGTGTTACCAGTGCCAAATATCTATTTAGAATTCTATAGGAAAGAAATTGAAAAGACAGATTTATATTTCGTCACCATGTCAGTGAGATGATGAAGTGACTTAGGGATTAAATTAATGTGTTTTATTCTCATTAATATGAGCATGCAATTATTTTATTAAAGGATACATCGGTGATGCAATCTATGAAGTACGTGACTGTTTTGAATGATAGATAATGAAGTACGTGACTGTTTTGAATAATAGATATTGAGTAGTTGAAGGGTTATTTAAAATTGTAAAGGTTTTAGTACTTTGGTCTTGAATGGCCAAATAGTTTCATCTTTTAAACCAATAAGGGTAACTAAAAATGTAATTACGTAACCTTAATAACAAACAAAAAATTGTATCACCCACGGAGTCTTGGCTGGTAATATACTTTGAAAATTTGATATTAGGGCTCAAATGATTAGGACCATCACTTTATGATTAAAAGCCTATAAGTGCAAACTCCTTTACAGGTGAGAGGTATTGAAATTAAAGTGAATGTTTCTCGAACAAGTAGATCTGGCATGAGCTTAGTGCAGTTAAGAAATACAACTCAATCCACTCGAGAGTGGGAAATGTGTTGAGTTACCTTGTTACTTAAGTAATAATTTAAGCTAAGAATATAACAGGAGAGAACTCGAATCGGAGATGAGAATACAATAAGAGAGAACTCGAATCAAACCACTACATAGTAGTACCACACGCAAGAACCCACATCCAGTAAATAATAGTATAACTGATGCAAGTGCAAATAATGGAATACGTGTGAACTCGGTTCGAAATTATTCATGTAAATCATTGTATTAACGAAGCATGCACACAAACAGAAAACCCAAAACTATGCAATGGAAAACTGATGATAAATTTAGCAAAGCATAGAATCTGCAAAGTTGTAGCTTAGGTGCATCAACATTAAATCACCAAGAACAAAAATTATTACAACAGCGTATTGTATGTAACAAGTGTTTCAGTTCATATATCTAAAAGAATAGAAAAATAGTACATAACACTCCAGTGCCTTGATCAAGGAGAGACTTAACTCTCAATATTCAACTATTGAGAGAACGATGACCACCAAAAGGAGAGATGTCCTAGCCATGTGCTTGATTTCATAATAAAGGAAATAGTATAATTGAATTGGTAATTCTTTTTAGAGTATTAACTATACAAATGAGTAACCACAACAATTACTGGGATTGATATGCAATTCAATTTTACAGAAGGAAGTAGTTGGACGTTTTTCACTTTGCACCAAGCCACCAAATGAAATTAAACTCAGCATTGGGAATTGCACTGACCTAGTGATTGCAGAGTCAAAGCAAATCCAGTGAAGGGGATGCGCCACAGTTCTCAACGTTATGCAATAACCCAAGGTCAAAGGCACATGGTCAGAATGGGAAGCGCTAGGGAAAGAATCCTTATTAGCACGATTCCTTGGTGGTATGCACATTTAGCCTTAAAGGTAATTATGTCGCTGACCTTCGAGTAATTAATATTATATGTGATACAAGTCCTATGATATTGTGCACATTTGTTCTAATGTTTATGGTATCGGCATATTAGTTTTATTACATGGTGCATTTAGCTATAGGAATATATATTTGTTACAAAAAAAATTATAGATAAAAATGGGGGAACATGACAGAGGGTATGAAAGGCTTAGGTTTCCTTAAGGAATGAAATACTTAGTACTCTAGGAATTTAATGAAGAATGTTCGGGATTACAAACAGAACAATCACTTCAAGTTTGATAGTAATCTATCATACATTTAACAACTTAGGTTCTTGGAACATTGTTTCGAGAATCATTGCTTAGTGGCACTCAGAAATAAGAGACAAAATAAAATCGATATCTTAGCAGTTTCCTAGCATTTGTATCAAATAACTTTAGCTAGTACCAGTGGAGTGTAATAACTGGGAAACAATGATAACATAATAGCTTATTTGAATTATGTGTGTGAGGAGGAGTTGGGGAATCTGGAAGAATATAGTGAGGAATTAAGACTGAAATTATTTTCATCAAAAGCTAGTTAGGGTACTCTTTCGAATTTGTACAAAGTATTAACCTCTTCCATATCAATTGATTGTTGCAAGTCAATGATTAGGAAAAACAATAGCTAAGATTTTAAGAGATATTTTTGTGAAATAAAATTGGTTTTTATCTCAATAGAGTATTGAAGATCTATAGATGGAATCTTTTAGAAGGATCACAAGGATAAATTTGAAATTATTTGAACTTAATTACAATAAAAAAGAAAGATACAAGCTAAATTTAAGCGAAAGTGGAATCAAACAAGTTCCAAATTATAAAAGTGGTTGAGAGCGTTGCACATACCCCTTCTTGTTTTCTTATATAAAATCTAAAGGTGATAACCCCTATTCCTTCCAACCCAACTAAGGTTGTATGATCTACCTTTTATGTGGTTAAGGGTTGATCTAGGTAATGGCTGAGACAATATTGTTGTTGTATTAGGGCTAAGGGAGTTATGTGTCGTTGTTTTAGATCTAAATATATCTATAAATCGTTGGATTTTAACCTAAAATGACTAAAAATGTAAGCTCCACATTGAATTATTAACACCTATAGTCCCGTGTGCTGTGGAAATGATCAATCTAGGACAAATAGGGTAAGGCATATAATGTTGAAAAGTCAATAAAGTCACTCAAATTAGTGATGATCTGTGAAAAATATGCACTTTAAAGAGAAAAGTGTGCTAGAGACGATTCTACAAGAGAAAAGAAGGTTGAAATATGCTTCGGATGCATAATAAATTTTATCAAATACATGTAGAAAGAGGAAGGTAAGGACAATAGTATTCAATACCAAGAACCTAAGGTAGGATAATAAGTGACAAAGGAAAATAGCAAACCTAGGCAATCATGATCAAGGGGTAACACATAAAGTTCACTATAATTTCTCATAGTGGGGTAAAATAAGAAAGTAAGAATTAAATGGAGGATACAAGTATCATTAGGTACAATTTACTCCAAATTTATTATGGCCATATGTTCCAAAGGTTCAATCTTTAAGTTCACACAACCAATTAAAATACAATTAAATTCTAGCACCAAGGTTGAGCATATAAAATATTAAAACTTTAGAATAAGATAATCAAGATTTAGGGCATAGTATCTCCATCAATCGAATAAGGAAACATTACTTCATTGAATAACCATTATGTTATAATGAAAATTTATTCAGACCTACAGGATAAAATATTATTTCTAAACATCCTCCTTCAATATGTATGAAAATGGATAATCACATAGATAAAGGATCTACGAAGAATGTGATATATATGTGTGACATGATAGAATATCATTATACATTGCAGTAATATTGGCAATTAAGTGTTCCTGCAAACTTTAAAGAAAAATACAACTAAGGCATGTAGGCCAAGTGCGATATGAAAGAGGGTGAATGTCAAGTGTTAAACAAACATGAAGGGTTGAAGGGGGTTTTAGAAAGTAAAATGATTGAATATTATTTTATTGAGAAACCAGTAATGGTTCATCACCAAGAGGAGAAGTAAACAATTCATAGATATTTTTATGGATGTTTTCAAGATCTGGTATAGTAAACTTCATCGTATAAAAAAAATTAAATTGTAGGCAAATCCTATTACAATCAATAAGTTAGAGATTCAAGAAATCAAGTGAGTACAAGCTTGAAGGTCATAACATTAATACATTGAACTCTCATGTTGAATAAAAAAAACTTAATTCTACCTAGAATAAGGATTATATAAATTGGGTAAAAGGAAGACTTCATAAAAAGAAAATTTCTTGAGCATAGTGATATGAATATTGATACAATTAAAATATTATTATCAAGGAAAAAAATGTGAATAGCATCAGTATTCTAAATATAATACCTTTACATTTGAATATTAAACTATCAAGGATATTTTGAATGCAAATATTGGAACAACTGATAATATTTGAAAACAAAACAAAAAAACAAAAAAAATGCATGTGTTACCAAGGTAACAGATAGCTGAAGTAGTAACCTCCTTGATTGAGGAAGTTAGAAAAAAAGAATGTATAGATTAACTTTCAATGTCTATATAACCACAATAATAGGAGTATGGAGTGTAATCAATGAAAATTCTACACAAGAAAATAAGTGGCAACATTATAAGAAGAGACTGGATTCAACCACCTTGGGATGAAATCAATAAGATCTAAGAACCATGTGCAGAATGTTTCTTCACCAAAATTTGTAAGAAATTTGTGTAGTGATAAGAGAGTATTAAAATAACAATTATAAAGGGAGTTATTCCTAACACGAGCTAAAAAAACTCTGAAATAGTACTAGTAATAAGAACGAAATGATCCCAAAACAAGTTCGGATTAGAAATCTGTGTGGTTGAAGAATAAAGGATTAATATATCGTGAAGTGCATTATGTTGTTTCAATCATGAAAACTAAAGAATAGAAAAATTATTTGGCTACCAATGTCAATGATTGTTAACGGATAGGAAAAACAGACGAGAGTAGACATAGTTAAGTCCACTTGAAGATTGTTTTAATCATAGCATATTAGCCGAAAAAATAGCTAAAATAGTATATGCACAATTGATACAATCATATCCAATCTATAATATGCTACGACCAACCCCTTGATGATTGCTACCCTTATGTGAGCACTGTGAAAAGCAATTTTGTATATTGAATGTTATAAGTAACAATATTTATGTTAATGGGCATGGCCACTAAGTCTATTGTAACAATACATTAATGGTACTAACCTTGTTGAATGGATGTGGATAAAATGTTGAGTGTAGGTTTCTCTTAGGAAGCACATATTCAACATATATACAAATGTGTTATAAGAGGAGCATGGTATAAAGGCAAGAGGATGTATGCTTCAGAGTTGTGTCATCACAACAAATGAAATAAAGTGTTGATTGAAAGCATGAAAGGGGGAAGTATCTTCTTTTTAGTCTTAAGAAAAAAAATGAAATGATTTTTTTTTTGACAACATGAAGAGTTAACAAGATACTAAAACCACACAAAACCAACAGAATGGGAACCATAATGTCTTAATTAGTATTTCCCACTCATACGAGAAAATTTAATGTTTTCATGTATCACAACTTAAGAAATCGGTACATGATAACTTTCACCTAATTGGGTGACAATTATTACAGATAGAGTCGAAGGAGACCTTTTGGTAGAACCTATTGTATCTTAAATCAGAAAGAGATCAAACTCCATAAATGTGTTGTTGCTCACGATAAAGTGCAATTTAATTCTTCACTTCTGAAGAAAATGCACGAGCGCAAGAAGATGGAAATAAGAGAAGTTTCGGAAGAAGAAATGGGCAACAAACACCGAGGACAATGTTAATAAAAGAGGAGGAGAATGTAATATCCCTTCATTGCCATAATACTATTTTGTTTAGGTTAAGTTATGTTGGATATAATTGTGGAAAATCCATGAAAAAATATTGGAATCATTGTGTAAAGGAATAATTATTAAGAAATAAATAAGATGTATGTACCCGGGAATGAGACACCTAGAAATGAGACTCTTGCCAACTAAATCTCATTGGTAAAGAAGATTGGATAATTCTTTCATGATAAGTAATCTATATTAATTATAGATAATCTTAATGGATGGGAGAGAAAAATTCATTAAGTTGCTTAGTTGCAGAAAGATGCTAAGCTTGGAAAATCATAAAATCGCCATGGGAGAGAAAGGTGGGCTTTTATGGAAAATCCAAGGTAAGTGGATAAAAGGTCCACAAAAGCAAGACGCCACTAATGGAAACTTGATCATGAAAGAAAGGTATTAAATATCAGTTGAAGGAATCAATGAGGGAGTTGATTTCCTGGAAAGAGAATCTCAGCTTGGGGGGAACTAGTGATAGTTCAAGGTTCAGAGGTTAGTGTCTCACTCCAGTACATGTCTAGTTGTGATCACGGCTACTAATATCTAGTTATATCTATGACTGGTATGAAATTTTCTATATTAGTTTTAGATGTGTTACAAATTACAATTAACTCTATGGTGTTCAAGACTTTATAACCACATGCTCGATTTGGATTATATTTTGAGTTAAATTTCTAGATGAATGGAAAATGTGTGACGTGATATTTGAGCAAGAACCTAGTTAATTACCTTTATTATAGAGAGTGATTTCTTGATAGTGTAGACCTGATAAATTATATAGGACATATGCTTAGGTAGTGTCACTCAACTAGTTCTTCTACTGCTATATTAGGAATAACATTCTTTGTGAAAGGAAATATAGATAGGGGATACAAGAATTATGAGAGAAATGGAACATGTTGGACTAATTAATTAATATTCAATTTCTTAAATTCCATAATGAATCTTTGTCTTATTAGTGATAAATATCTATTCAGAATTGTATAGGAAAGAAATTGAAAAGACAAATTTACATTTTGTTAGCATGCCATTATGTTGTTCTACATGGAGATGATGAAGTGACATAGGGATTAAATTAATTTGTCATTCATGACAAGTAGCTTCTATGTTTACTATTTGTTTGACAAAATGTGTATCATGTATTAGGCAATACTGGTCAAAGGCCATCCCTTAAAAAGTGGCACAGATCTTGCAACCTCTAGTACATAATAGAGTAATTTTGGTCCTAATCGAATGGATACAGGCTTATGGGTATGGTTGGAGCCTCATAACTACATGGATATTTTGTTGTGGGTGTGGTTTGAGTGTTAGGCTTGTGAAAAAACAGTTCGAACTCAGGATCTAGTCATCAGAGGTTGTGCGCTGACTTTTGGGTGATCTGATGTTCTTGAGAGGTATAAGTAAGCTTTTGAATTGTAGGCCCCACTTCCATGACTGGAAATTTGAGATTGGGTCATATCATAGTGACACTCAGATTTTTTTACCCTGAAAGTCTTGTAAAGGTGGGTAAACATGGGAGAAGGTGTTACACCATCCTTGTGGGATTTTCTTTTCCATTTGATTTTGTGTCATATCCGCTAACGTTTTGGTCAAATAAAATGGTTTTGGTCAAATCATAGAAATCTCTAATTGTACTATGTTCATCCCTTATATAATACAATTGGATATAGACCCAACTAGTTTGATAATTATGGAAGATACAAAATTCCTTCATATTAGTTATTTTCTTGGGAAAATTGAAAATAATAGATTTTTTTAATAATTGGCTCAAGAAATTAATTATTGGCAGGGATCATTTCCATGGTTAAGTTTCCTACCATATCCCCCTTGTTGGATTCCCTCTCTCATGGCTTCTCATGGCCCATGTCAAGGGTCCACCTCATCATTTCTTGTTTGGAATTTTACATTAAATGTAATTATAAATGATCTAGCTCTTTCACCCATTAACATTGGAATTCCTATACAAACATCATTAACATGATTAATTACAATATTAGTGGGATATTTTACGTTAGGGCCTCACACTAATCTTGAGTAAGTCTACTCCTAGAACATCTAGTATAAGTCGCCCTACTTGAAGACTATGCTAGGGTCCATACATGGTGTCAACATAAATGGGTCTTCTAAGGTCGAAGTAATTTTATATGTTAACTTCTTCATGATATGTACTTGACTCAATTTTTAGCTCTTCCTACATCCTATATTTCTTAGAAGCCATATCTAAATTTTGCAACCTATCCATTTCAAAAACAACACACATTAATGATATTAATTATAAATAGAATTAAAATCCCTATGTAGAGAAGTAGATATTTCATTAGAAGACAAGACTTAGAAAGGCTTATTCCAATGTAATTTGTTCCAAAGTAAATCGTTATTATATCCATTTCAATGACATCCCATTTCACAAAAAAGGTAACTTAAAATAGTTACATATTATGCTTAGGAAAATTTGTGTTAGTCATGTTTCATGCTTATGAGAAATTATTTGGACTTAATCAACCAAAAAAGTGGGAAGAGTCACCCTTGATGGGAGATAAATAGTGAATTGGTGTTAGGGTAATCCCTCCCTTATATATTCCATGCAAGGGAAGTACTTGAAGGGAAATATGGAACATCCACTAGTTGACTCATGAATTTCACCTCTTTCTAAATAGACATGGATTGAAAGAATACAAGGGGCTTGAGCTAGAATCTTAAAAATTATAAAAGAAATTTTATTTATATATCCATCAAAAGAAGGAATGAAAAACACACACAAGGTTGAATCTTTTATTGAATTCAAGGTTGTATGGCTTCAGTATATGTTTATAGGGTCCAAGGCTCCCCTAATTATTGGATGTATTTCAAGCTTGCGACAAAAATATGGAGAATGTCTCTAGTGGAAAGGGAAGGTTGCTCTAAAGCTTTCCATTTGATTGGTCGTAGAAATGTTCTATTGATTGGTCGATAAGAAAAAGCATGTGCTTGCACTTTTGCATGTGGGGTTTTTTAGATATTTGTCGGTTACATAAGAATTGCAGCCATTGGAAAGGGAGAAATCTTTTTTGATATTTTCTATTACTTTTTTTGTCATTTTGTGGGGTTTAGTGACCAATTGGAAAGAGGCTATGGTTGATTAGTATGGTATATCCCCTCTTAGGGGATGGAGGTAGTGAAAAACAATGAATATAAATTGTATAAGGTGGGTCAAGATAAATACTTGGAAATTTACAAATGGCAACTTTGAGGATTCATAGAATTTCTATGAGTCTTGTTAGACTTGCAACTCTTTAAGTACTTTGATAAATTCTTCTACATTGACTTTCTCAAGGATAGAGTTAAAATGGGGAAGAAATAGACCAAAAATAGTTATAAACACATTGTGACCCATTTTCTACCCTTTTAAAAATTTTAAATTATTAAATCAACCTTGTCCCAAATGTTGATGTTTTGGTGAGATACAATACACAGTAAATGGTAAAACTTTGAGAAATTTGTTGAAATTATAAAATATCAAACCTTAATAAGGTTTCTCTATGTGATAAAGGGATTGTATGATGGTATTTTAAATTTTGCGTTGGTGTGATACAGGCAAGTTTCCGTGGTGTTTCAAAATTTGGCAAGTTGTGATATGTTGTAAGGCAAGGTATTTCATGTACAATAAGATCAAAAATTTAGAGAGAAATGATATTTTGTGATGGAAACTACTTTATGTACTATGTATCACATTCTTGGATTTTTTTCTACATTCCAATGTATCATGTTGGGAAAAAAGTTTGGACATGACATGTTGCAAGAGACAAAAACTTCAAGAGGCATGATATGCTATATTTTTAAAAATTTCTAATTCTTTCTATTGTCACATAGGAACTAGCTTTTATGCAACACAATGTATCATACCAAAGTGAATTTTTGTGATGTGTATTACACCAAGAGAAGTTTGCATGTGATGTGATAAAGGAATCTTTCATAAGCTTTTGAGGAGATGACAAAGAAAATTTGTCAAAAGAGCTCTAAAAAAGAGATCAAATGCAACTTTCAATTCTTGATGAGATCTATGAAGAGTGTCAAATAATTATTGGATGAAAAAAAGTCTAATTTATGTGATTAGCTCAAAGATAAGCCATAAAGGTTTAGAAATCCAAAAGAAACAGGGGAGGGGGGCGCAATTCATATTTCCTTTTTCAAATAACAAAGACAAAAATGGTATGGATAAGTTTTTTCTTGTTCAACAAGGCTTAATACGAGGGGAAGGATCTTAGGATGGTGACAATGTTGAGGATGCCCTAGAATATTCAATTGAGGGTTAGGGCATTCAAAAGATCCACCAATTCTTCTATGTTTTATTATATAAGTTGTGTGGTTGAATAAGAAGGTAATATTGTTTTGAAGGAAAATTATATTTCCTCCACACACCTACCACATATAAAAGGAACATATCCAAACTATAATATAGTAATTAAAAAAAAAATTAAATGGATTGATAAAAATGTTAGAGTATTATTGCCAAACCATATGGGTTTTTTAACTGAGTAGAAAACATAACTCTTAACAAATATGAAATAGATGTATCTTATTTATCACATAAACAACATAAAGTGTGTTTCAAATTTAGTTCCATTGCATCTACCACAAATGCAACAAGTGAAGGATAAGATTTTAAAGCAAACATGCAACAAAGATCATATTTATCTTAGTTTGAAGATTTAACAAAGATCATATTTACCTGAATTTGAAGGTTTATCATGACGCGGTTGAGGAGTTCTTCCATTCAAGATGATCATTTAAATAATTTTAAAAAATTATATAATAACAATTTTTAAAATCTAAAATATTATATATAACCATTTTATTTTTATTAGAAAAAATTATGTGTGCATGTTTTGCACACATGCATATCATTAAGACCCTATCAACCCTTTTCAAAGTAAGGAAATGCATATATGTTTATGGTAAATCTAGGTGTTTATTGTATAAAATATTTATAATTTACGATTCATTTTGTGTTTTTATTGACA
>APFE030041462.1:61019-86533 GCA_000404065.3 Pinus taeda
TTAAGACCCTATGAACCCTTTTCAATGTGAGGAAATGCATATATGTTTGTGGTAAATCTAGGTGTTTAATGTATAAAATATTTATAATTTACGGTTCATTTTGTGTTTTTATTAACAAATAATTTTTAAGATATTTAATTATTTTGAATGGAATGATTTCATAAATAACTAAATAAATAGTATTTCTTTTATATTTAAAACTCAATTTTATACTCATCATATGTGTTATTTTTAATTTGAAATAAAATAATTTATATTGTGTGTTATTTTGGTTTATTGTTTAATTTCATTTTAATATTCTTCTAATATAATGAAGATTTTTTTAGAAAGTTTATTATTATGTATTGTATATTATATTTCTCTACTTCAAGGGTCAGCCTCGCTCCCATATATGATAATTATGTTTTTCATATGAATTTCTCCCACTCCCATTCTCATTTTTATATATACTTCTCATATGTGAGGCTTTAGGAATGGGATATGAGGGTGAGGGTAGATTAAGTTAATATACAAAACATAATGACCTCATTGTTGAGTGTGTAGCCTGATTACCTTCTTGATTGTTCAGATGTTTTTGATTCAGTTGTGTTGGATCCATGTTTCTATTGGGGCAACAACACCACCCGTTTAATCGTCATCACGGGGGTCTAGGGGTGATGACGAGGGATTTGATGAGCCCCCATGGCAGAGGTTCCAAGGAAGCACCCATAAAGCTTAAAATATATGAAAAATGGCCTTGTAAAATATTGTAATTTCATAATCAATCTGGGTCATTCATTAGGTGAAGGATCAAACAGTAGAAGTTATGTTAATTTAGGGTTTTTTCCCTTAGAAGGCAACCCTCCACCTATATGAGGTACTTGTATTGTGGTTGTGTATGATTATTCTGAGCAAGAGAGAGATAGAGGAGGTTCTGTGAGAACGAAGAGGAAATTAAAGTGGATCTGTTGTCAGTTGTGTCTTCTCATTTTACTGGAAAATATAAAAGGAAGGACTAGTTGTTTCTCTATGGACGTAGCCCAAATTAAGTGAACCATGCATATCTATGTCTATTTTGTTTTATATGTTTCTGTATTTGTGTTTCCACAATATTTTTTGTATTTCATTGCGCTTGTTAATTAATTTCTAACACTCATCCTCATAAGTCATTATAAAAATACAATGTGAATTCAAACATTTCATATAAACATGGCATATTTAGAAATTGATACCAGAGGAAAAATAAAAAAATAATAATAATATTTCTTCCAAAATTAACCTTACATCCTAATGATATTTTCTCTATTATCTATATATGATTAAGTATATAATAATTTAAATTAAATAATTTCCTAATTTGAATTAGCTTATTAGATAATAAAATAAATAAAAGAAATTCATTATTAAGTTGCAAATAGTATAATATATCTAATATAATATAAATCCATTTTTAAACTGAAGCAAGGACCTTTTTTATGTTTTTATATAATATTGATCATGAATAGGACTAAATGTCTATGGCATTTTTATAAACAATTAAGCTATATATTATAAAAATAATAATAATTTATATAAACCATTTCATTTATATATCAACTTTTTAAATTATGTTATTATTATAATGATTTTTGAAATTCATTTTATTACAAATTAAATATTATTACTATTTAAATTCATTAATGAAATATATTTCATATTTTAAAAGAATTATTTCTATACTTATAAGGCAAACTAATGTAACTCATTCTTTTAGAAGAAACATATTATATATATATTTATATATATATATATATAATTATTTAATTATCATATTTTATTATCTATTTGATTTTATATATGATTAAAATACTCTTGCAGTGCACGCAATTAGTACGCAACTCTGTGTGACTAAAAATACTCTTGCAATGCACGCAATTAGTGCGCAACTGTGTGTGACTAAAAATACGAATACTCCCACGTTCATAACGAGAATTGTCTCTTCACCAAGGGGACCAATAACATCAGTCGAGACACACGGTATTTATCTTCCAATTTCCATGTTCGAGTGAAGGAAGCAAATCACATCAAAATAACGAACGTGGAACACAAACCATATCAAATTGGTTGAGGTTGAATATTTAGGAATCCCTGTAGCATGGATATGGTTGAGGTTGAATATTGAGGAATCCCTGTAGCATTTCTCTACGCCTGTGTCAATATGTATGTTTGTAATATTGAAATAGTCAAATTTACACACGTTTAAATTTTTATTTTAAGAAAATTTATAGGTTAATTATTAAATTAAATAGAAAACAAATACATAGGAATTAAAATAAATAATAATAAATTATTTCTTTTTCCAACCACTCTCCTTCCCTATTTCACTTTAAAAATAAATTACACCACCACCCATTTTGAGATGTCATCATATTCCACCAAAAAATTTCCCTCAGTTAGGTCAAAATGTTGCACCTAAAAAAGACAAGTCACATCTCCTTAAAGAGTAAAATGTCCTAACTAAATTCTAAAGAGATAAAACTATATGACATGTTTGTTGGAGCTATAATCTATAGTGACATAAAAATAAAATTAAATTAAATTAAATGGCGGGTTGGTTGGAAGAAACGTTGGTTAAGAGAGAGCAGAGGAGATTTAATAAATTAACTAAAACAAAATATCAAAATTATTGAGAAAGAAAAAAGAAAATAGAAAATAGAATACGAAAGAAGAAGAGAAAAATTGATTCTAACATGTGCATGTACTAAGTTATGTTCTTCGGAAGAGCATTTCCGGTATTCTTGGCAGGATTTAGGCTAACCATATAATTTTTTATTTTTATAATTTTTTAAAGAACGTTTATTTGTTTCTGTACATTTAATATTAAAATAAAATGGATTTAAGAATTTTTCGAAAGGTAAATTTAAATTTTTACTATACAAAATTTATTAAATTTTTTAAAATGTTAACTTTATTGGTGTTAAAATGGATTTATATTGGTTTATACATTTAAAAACACTTATTAAATAACAAAATTGGTAATTTAAAAAAAAAATTAAACACCAAAATCTAAAAATCAAACTAATTAAAGTACTCTTTTTATTATTTTAGGTTCTTATTAGTTTTTCCTTAAAAAAAAAAAAAATTAGTCTCTTTTTATTTTTTGGTATGTCAAAAGTTTTCAGTTTATGCAAAAATATTACCTTGCTCCCAACTATCCTCACTCTTACCAAATTTGTTGGCCAATAGATAGTTTCCAAAAAAGATTACACCATGTCAAAAGGAGTTGGCAATCCAAAACCAAAAAGAAATACAAAACCAAAAAACCATCAACATCAACATAAAATAGTGTCATTATGATTTTGAAGAGGTTACCAAAGAAGGAGTCTTCCGTCGTGGGTCGGGTCACGAAGGCCAATATTTCTTTTCCATTTGAGCTAGTTGACCTTCCAAACAGTCCAGATGCTCCTGCATGTGCCCTTGTCTCCTTAGCCAATCTATCCTACATATGACATTGATTTCATTGAAGATCATTCATGAAAGAAATGATTGCATTTTGATCATCATGTATGTCTCTAAGAAGCTGTTCCAAAAGTCTTTTAAGATATCTTTGCTAGTAACAATTGTTTGCATGGCCAGTATTGTGCTCCTGTAAGCTAGAGTGCACTAGGCTAGACATTGTTGTCTTCCATTGCCATAATACTATTTTGGTTAAGCTGAGTTATGTTGGATAGAATGGTGGAAAATATATGAAAAGATATTGGAATAATTATGTAAAGATATAATTATTAATAAATAAATAGGATGTATGTACCCGGGAATGAGACACCTAGAAATGAGATTCTTACCAACTAAGATCTCATTGGTAAATGAGATTGGATAATTTTTTCATGATAAGAATTTTAGATGAATTCTAGATAAGCTTAATGGATGTGAGAGAAAATCCATTAAGTTCTTAGCTGGAGAAAAATGTTTAGCTTGGTAAAACATAAAAGCACCGCGAGAGAGAAAGACGAGATTTTATAGAAAAGCCTAGGCAGGTGGGAAAAAAGGTCCACAAAAGTGGCACGCTGCTAAAGGAAATTTTATCATGAAAGAAAGATATTAAATATTGGTCGAAGAAATCAATGAGGGAGTTGATTTCCTGGCCAGACAATCTCATCTTAGAAGAACTGGTGGACAATTCAAAGTTGGATGGTTAGTGTCTCACTCTAGTACATGTCCAGTTGTGATCACGGCTAGGCTACTACTCTCTGGTTAGAGCTATGATCGGTATGAAATTTTCTATATTATTGTTACATGTCCCACAAATTATAATTAACTCTATGGTGTTAAGTATTCATAACCACATGCTCTATTTGTATTATGTTTTGAGTTAAATTGCTAGATGAATGGTGAATGTGTGACGCCCTAGTTGAGCAAGAACCTAGCTAATTGCCTTTGTTATAGCGAGTGCTTGCTTGATAGCGCAAACCTGATAAATTATATGGGACCTCTGCTTAGGTAGTGTGCACTTGTTAGATTAGGAATACAATTCTTTTTGGAAGTCAATACCGATAGGGGATACAAGAATTCTGCGAGAAATCGAACATGCTAAACTAATTAATTAATAATCATTTTCTTAAATTCCATAATGGAGGATCTTTGTGTTACTAGTGAGAAATATCTATTTAGAATTCTATAGGAAAGAAATTGAAAAGGCAAATTTACATTTTGTCAGCATGTCATTATGTTGTTCTACAATGAGATGATGAAGTGACTTAGGGATTAAATCAATGTGTTTTATTCTCATTAATATGAGCATGCAATTATTTTATTAAAGGATACATCAGTGATGCAATCTATGAAGTACGTGACTGTTTTGAATGACAGATATTGAGTCGTTGAAGGCTTATTTAAAATTGTAAAGCTTGAGAGGAAATTAGTACTTTGGTCTTGAATGGCCAAATAGTTTCATCTTTTAAACCAATAAGGGTAACTAAAAATGTAATTACGTAACCTTAATAACAAACAAAAAAATTGTATCACCCACGTAGTCTTGGCTGGTAACATACTTTGATAATTTGATATTCGGTCTCAAATGATTAGGACCATCACTTTATGATTAAAAGACTATAAGTGCAAACTCCTTTACGGGTGAGAGGTATTGAAATTAAAGTGAATGTATAAATTCTCGAACAAGTGGATCTGGCATGAGATTAGTGCAGTTAAGAAATACAACTCAATCCACTCGAGAGTGGGAAATTTGTTGAGTTGCCTTGTTACTTAAGTAATAATTTGAGCTAAGAATATAATAGGAGAGAACTCGAATCGGACATGAGAATACAATAAGCGAGAACTCGAATCAAACCACTACATAGTAGTACCACATGCAAGAACCCACATCCAGTAAATAATAGTATAACTGATGCAAGTGCAAATAATGGAATACGTGTGAACTCCCAAGAACAAAAATTATTACAACAGGGCATTGTATGTAACAAGTGTTTCAGTTCATATATCTAAAAGAATAGAAGATAGTCTAAATCCATTACGAATTGGAAAATAGTACATAACACTCCAGTGCCTTGATCAAGGAGAGACTTAACTCTCAATATTCAACTATTGCAAGAACGATGACCACCAAAAGGAGAGATGTCTTAGCCATGTGCTTGATCTCTCCTAGCCATGTACTTGATTTCATAATAAAGGAAATGGTATAATTGAATTGGTAATTCTTTTTAGAGTATTAACTATACAAATGAGTAACCACAACAATTACATGAATTGATATGCAATTAAATTTTACAGAAGGAAGTAGTTGGACGTTTTTCACTTTGCACCAAGCCACCAAATGAAATTAAACTCAGCATTGGGAATTGCACTGACTTAGTGATTGCAGAGTCAAAGCAAATCCAGTGAAGGGGCTGCGCCACAGTTCTCAACGTTATGCAATAACCCAAGGTCAAAGGCACATGGTCAGAATGGGAAGCGCTAGGGAAAGAATCCTTATTAGCACGATTCCTTGGTGGTATGCACATTTAGCCTTAAAGGTAATTATGTCGCTGACCTTCGAGTAATTAATATTATATGTGATACAAGTCCTATGATATTGTGCACATTTGTTCTAATGTTTATGGTATCGGCATATTAGTTTTATTACATGGTGCATTTAGCTATAGGAATATATATTTGTTACAAAAAAAATTATAGATAAAAATGGGGGAACATGACAGAGGGTATGAAAGGCTTAGGTTTCCTTAAGGAATGAAATACTTAGTACTCTAGGAATTTAATGAAGAATGTTCGGGATTACAAACAGAACAATCACTTCAAGTTTGATAGTAATCTATCATACATTTAACAACTTAGGTTCTTGGAACATTGTTTCGAGAATCATTGCTTAGTGGCACTCAGAAATAAGAGACAAAATAAAATCGATATCTTAGCAGTTTCCTAGCATTTGTATCAAATAACTTTAGCTAGTACCAGTGGAGTGTAATAACTGGGAAACAATGATAAAATAATAGCTTATTTGAATTATGTGTGTGAGGAGGAGTTGGGGAATATGGAAGAATATAGTGAGGAATTAAGACTGAAATTATTTTCATCAAAAGCTAGTTAGGGTACTCATTCGAATTTGTACACAGTATTAACCTCTTCCATATCTATTGATTGTTGCAAGTCAATGATTAGGAAAAACAATAGCTAAGATTTTAAGAGATATTTTTGTGAAATAAAACTGGTTTTTATCTCAATAGTGTATTGAAGATCTATAGATGGAATCTTTTAGAAGGATCACAAGGATAAATTTGAAATTATTTGAAGTTAATTACAATGAAAAAGAAAGGAACAAGCTGAATTTAAGCGAAAGTGGAATCAAACAAGTTCCAAATTATAAAAGTGGTTGAGAGTGTTGCACATACCCCTTCTTGTTTTCTTATATAAAATCTAAAGGTGATAACCCCTATTCCTTCCAACCCAACTAAGGTTGTACGATCTACCTTTTATGTAGTTAAGGGTTGATCTAGTGTAATGCCCCACTTAAATCTTATCCTACAAATTTGGTTAATGTTTACATTATCTAAAAATATTGAGAAATATTGGTTTAATATAAAATTCATGATTTCCATTATTCAAACTCCCCACTTACCTTCTCAAATTGAATATTAGGTAGGATATGGTCTCCTTCCATTATTTCAAAAATATATGTATTCATCTCACATTCCCCAACGTACCCTCACATTTACTTGGGACAATACATATTCCTCTCCATCTTATTATCAATATATATATTCATTTTACATTCCCCAATGTACCCTCACATTTACTAAGGATAAGACATGGTCATCTCCATGTAATTACCTCTCACACTCCCCAATGTACCCTCACATTTACTTGGGAGAAGACATAGTCCTCTCCATGTAATTACATCTCACATTCCCAAATGTACTTTTCAGATTTACTTGGGAGAAGACATGATCCTTTCCCATTAAAATCTCAATTTTATATTCATGTCACATTTCCAAATGTACTCCTAGCTTACTTGGGAGAATAGAAGTCAACTAGAAGGATGGATGAGAAGTTAATGACATTAATGAGAGGTGGTTGAGATGGAGAAGGGAAGGAGGGTATAAAAAGGGAAGTGGGAAGGAAGAGAAGGGAGGATTTTTGGGGGGGTCTTGCTTATGGTTGTGGGGGTTGGTTGTGATTGTTTGGATTTGTTGTGTTTTGGAGACTTTAGGAACCTGTGGAGGTTTCTTGGGTTGTTGAGAGGAGGAAAGTATTGTTATCTTGGTCTGGATCTTTCATTTGGACACACACACTACATCTGGTTGGACTTGGGCTCAGAGGGCTAGGGAACCTATGGAGGTTTCCTGGGCTAGCGATTATTTCCTAGTTGGTTGGGAGGTAAATCCGGTTGGGTCCGTCAAGAGGACCGTTCAGCAGGAGCAACAGGACAGAGGTATCTCCATCAGCCACCAGTACAGCTATTCCTCCATAGACTACTCTTGTAAAGTTAATTAGAATGAAATATTCACCTTAATTTATGTTGATCATAATGTAAATGTTAAAATTTTATTTGTTTAAAATCCGTGTAAGTAGGTAAGTTAAAGCCTCTTATCGCATTTAATTTAAGAAGAAATTAGATCTATTAGCAGACCCTAGTGAGGTCTATTACACATGGTATCAGAGCCTAGGTTCAAAATCTGGACCTTGAAGGCTTAATGTCACAGCCAATGGAAAAACCTCTGGAATTGTGGCTAAACCTTTAGAATTGCAACTACAATGAATGATTATTGCTACACCATCAAGTTTGGCTTGCAACGGAGTTTCATTGTCACCTCCTTCTGTCAACATTGCCAATAGTTTCAACCCTTAAACTTGCCGTTTTAAATCTGTGCATTTCCTATGGAGTTTCTGTTCGAGATCCATATTTTTTTTTCCAGATGTTTTTGTTGTGAAACCTAGGTTTTGTAAAGGTCTTAGAAAATACGCCCTCTCTTTTCCGGGACGGTGCTTGTACACCGTGTAGGCACATGGATCTGACGGCATACAAACCCCCCAATGGGCAGATTTTCGGGTTGTTGGCAAAAGTGCTTGGTGTGAATGGTTGTATTAGAATCTAATCTGCTGTTCTTTATGGTGTTGGGGTTTTTCGAACTTTTCTTTAATGGGAAACATGCGATTCTTATTTATTTCGCTCTACAGTAAATTATATTTGTCAAGAAATTCTTCCGTTATCACGGTTAGAAACAAATATTGGCTGCTGAATTTTGATCTTTTAGCGCTCACAAGTTTCCTTTCTTTTGTTTACATTTGTTGGTCTGAACTGGTTGTATTGCTTGCTTGCCCATTTTCTGAATCTTCATCTTCTTTTACATATTCCATATATTCAGCCTATTCTTGTTAAAATTTGAACTGTTCTTCTCATCCTAAGCATGGCATTGATGCTGCCTCGAACAGGATCACTGTCAATTCACTTTTTGTGTGCTTCAGAGACTTATTCAATGCCCATTAGATTCAAATTGGTAACGAAGAATCATTCATGCGCTTTCCATTGGGTAAATTGAATACGAGTATAAGATATGCACTTCAGAGGCATGCGTTGAATATGGACACCAGCATAAAGCCATGTAAACCCTGGCCTGATATGCACCTAAAGGTTGTTGCAAATTTCAGGTTCCAGGTGTTGCGAGGCTGGAAGATTCATATATATTTATTTTATTTTTATTTTTTATGTGATAAGCACAAAAGCTTGTATCACATGTCAAACTTTTTTTTTTTTCATTACATCGTGTCTATCTCTGAACTATGTTTCAAAGGTCCAAATATGTTCTGTCTCGACTCTGAATGCATTTTAAATCCTTATTTTACATAGATGTCAAGACACAGCGTCAAGACAACTCTCTAGCATGGATATGTTTATTGATAAAGATTTGGCCAATTTCTGGAACTGAGCTGTGAAATAAATCTTTGTCGTCTTTTATAGATGGCAACATTACGAAATGGACCTGGTCAAAGGCAAAGTATCAAACTTGTCTCGGTAAATGATAGGCACGGGAGTAAGAATTTACTCTGACTCTGGAAAGGCTGAGGAATAGACTTGGCATATTCAGAAAATAAAAATACACAGTAAATTTAAGATTTTTAATTTTTTTTGTTGTTTCCATTCAATATGAAAATCTGCAATTTGCACATAGTGCACATTTCCAATAATAACTTGTTTCAGAATTCAAAGTGCATAGAATCTGTAACAAACCCAGCCCTAGATGTCCTTCGAGGGACGGGATCTAATTTTTTTTTTTTTTTGGCAAACCTTTAAAGCTTGAATCCAGTTTCCTCTCTAATATCCTTTCGCGTTAAATGAAAGTATGATTTGGTTTCCAGTAGATTTGGCAATCTTAATCTCCACCCCTGTAGATTTCTTATTAGTAATCTATTTCTTCACTTTTAATCTGATGTGCTGATAGGGCTTTCTTTGAACAAAGTGCATGTACTAAGTTAGGCTATACCCAAGTACATGCACTGAAATTATTATTACATAAATATTCCCAGCAGGTTGCATCCATTCAACCAACATAAAACAAATAAATTAACACTTATAAATATTATGAAAACAGATAAAAATACTTAACTGAATATTAATTGCCTGCAACTGAAGAAGGGTGAACCTTTTTCCACCAATCATAAGCTTAGCTACATCTGTCCTTGCCCACAGCTGGCCACCCCCTAGCTAGGCCATGATACAAATGAGGAAACTTGGTTTTCTCAAGGAAATTGTTGGGTGTGAAGGCCACTCTCCTTCACATACAATCAGATGATAGAAATCACTCTACCCACTAGGCCTGGGACTTCCATGAATTCCAAAGATGCCTTCTTAGCTGGATTTTATCAACACAGTCGAGTCCTTTCACTGCCAATGTAGTTCGTCAGTGCCTTCCCCTCAGTGCTTGCTTACTCTCTGAGTTAGCATCAGATTCACAAGCCCTTTTGCCCAGGTCAGGTTCATGCTTTCCTGCCCCGTTTTAGCACTCAAATTTGTATCTTAGTATGCCCAAAAATCTAGTAATGGACCCAGCTCCAATTTGATACCCTTGGGCATGATTTTTAATAGTTCAAATGAGTTTCATATGCCTGTGAACTTCCAGCTGTGAGCCCACTTGCAATTTTCACTCACTCCGCTCGTGGGCACTCCCAGGACCTTGTAAACTCTCTTTCAGTACCTCCTATCTCCTCTGCACACTACCGCACATGGAATAATCATTTCCTAAAACCTCCACATGCATCCCCCTTCCTTGGCCCAAGAAGACTCACAATTTTTCTTGCTTGTGGCAGATGGATTCATGGGTCAACTTGGGAAATCGAAGTGGGTACTTGCCATACCTTTTGTTGACAGTTCCTTCTATCCAGCTACTTCTCATCCCTTCATAACTCTCAGTGATTGGCTATGCCACTACCCAGCTCTCCCTCAATAAATGATTTCTGGGAAGTAATTTCAAATTTAAATTTCTGGCAATTTGGCAATATGGGACTTTCGGCAAAGGTCAATTACTTGCATTAATCTGGTCCAACTAGATTCTGAAATTCCATTCATCACATCATAATGCAAACTCTATTTGTACCCCAATTAAACTAAATTGGTGTCATGGAAATTAAAATGTCATATCAGCATTCCATTGCTATATTATTAATGACAACACACCATCTTTACATTTACACACAACTTGAATTTTTGACGAGAAACCTTTATCTCTGGGATCTCATGTTTCACAAGCTCAGGCAGACTTCATAAAAGCCTACAATAATTCATTCAGCGAATTAATTACAAGTTACAGCAAGACAGATAGGTACCACTAACCACACAAAGACCGCCATGTTGCTTCTTTTTAGCTCTTTGTTTCAACTCTTATTTGGAAACATGGTATAGTTTAAACCTTCCTAAGATTCTGGGAAGATCACAGTTATGGAGAAAATGCAATAATAATGTTGAAAAATCCACAGTGAGATTATTTCATCTGTATCTGGGCATACTTAATTGAATCAGTTGAATGACCAATAGTCAACTTCTGCGTAGATTTTAACTTGTTGCTAGTTGTAAAAAATAAAAAAATAATAAAGAATAAAATAATAAAGAATAAAAAAAAAAAAATTATCACCTGTTTCATACTAATGAAGACTAAATTTGATGTATAATTTGCATTGGATTTACTTCTATTACACTCTCATTCGTTTTTTTTCCCGGTTAATGCATTCTTTCTCTTGCTATATTTCTGGCACAATGATGATAAATGAGCATTTTATACCTATAAGCTTTATCTAGCACATGAACAATTTAGTAAGGGCTTAAGAGTGTTTATAGGAGGCTATAAATATTATGTCTCGCGATTTGTTGCTTTAATGTTTTAATTTTTTCACCTCTTTTTTGTAAACTCAGCCAAAAAAATCAGAGTAATATTTCTTTTTTATATATCAATATTAATAATTTATTAGGTGTTAAGATAAGAAGTAATGTTCCTTTAATATTAATATTAATCATGTTTTAAGTGTTAAAATAAAAATAAAATAAAAAAAATGTGCATGACATTGCGGTTCCAATTTTTATATGATGTAAGGTTTGGTTCTACATAATGGCTTCATGAAAATTCTTATATTTAATATCTCATTTATTTTTTTTTTTTTTTTTCTTTTTTGTTTGTTCATATTAGCATATATCAACTCAATAAAGATAAAATGAAAATGAAACATAGAAAACATTTATGAACAAGGCATGTATATTAAATATTAGATATATATTATGGACAAATTAGATCATAACATCCACAACTTTAGGAAACAAGGTTATACATGGAAACAAGTCACATTGCGGTATAAATGGTTCATTGTTCTTATCAAAAGATTTGGCTCGAAAATAGTGAGTCATAGGTGAGCTACAGTGATCACATACGTAGTGGCATAACTTGAATTCATCTATTGCTTAGGGTTCTCTATGGACTATCTAGAGTGTGGAAGAAAATGCTAGGAATAAGTGCTAATAAGTCTTAGATATCATACATATTTTGAACAAATCAAATGGTGAGGATGCAAAGGAACCAAGGGCCCGGGGAGTCTTCACAAGGACCTCCTTCAAATAACCCATTACCTTCACCAGAATTGACTCTCATCCTGCGTTCCCTGGAAGTGATTAATGAAACCTTAAGAGGGCGCCGAACAAATGAAATGGAAGGGGAACACCCTTCATCAGGGTTAGGGAACCCCGAGGGATCTAGAGACTATGATAGAAGACCTCCAGTTGAGGATATTACTAGGGAGCTCCAGAAGATTAAGCTCCCAGAGTTTGCAAGAGGTCATGCCAGCGAGCATGTAGAAGCCTGATTAGAGGGGATGGGAAGGTGTTTTGCACTAAGCGATTACAATTCCAATTCCAAAGCCAAAATAGCAATATTCCAACTCAGAGATAGTGCTCTGAATTGGTGGGGAAACTTGGAGCGTTAACTACACCTCACTCCAGACACAGTTACTTGGGAATTATTTGAGGAGAGGTTCAGGAAGAAGTACTTGCTAGCTTATTATGAAGAACAGCAGGTAGGAGCCTTCCATGCCCTGATACAGGGAGGTCGTACTGTAGAAGAATATGAAATTCGATTTATGGAATTGGTCAAGTATGTCTCATACATGGATACTGACTAGCGCCAAGCAGATTGTTTTATGTATCGATTGAGACCTAATATTAGGGAAATGGTGTGGATGTGGAAACCATCCTCAGTTGCAGAAGCTGTAGAACAGGCTCGTTATGTCGAAGAACACCTAGACTTAAAGGGTGAAGGCAGAGCCATCTTTCCATGTGAAACAGGATTTATGGGGAAGGCCCATCGTACCTTCCCAAGGGGAGGATGTCAGAGGCCCCCACGATATGGAAACAGGGCTATACCTAGAACACTGACAGTAGGGATTTCAATGGTTTCTAGTGCAGTTTCACCCACAGCTTCAAGGGCGCGTACAAATCAAAGTCCTAGGCGAGGAACAACAAGTGGGGGTAGGGGTTCTAGGGGAAGAAACTCTTTCCAAAGAACTCCACAACATTCTTTTCAAGGTACACCACACATCACTTGTTGGGGATGTGGAGGAACTCATTACCAGTGAGACTACCCTGAGTTTCGAACTGGTAACAACAGAAGAGAGGGAAAAGAACCAATGGGGAGAGCAGGTATCCACCACCGAATCTATGCAGTAGTTGACAATCAACAAGTTGAACACCAATCAGCCATGGTGGAAACCTCAGGTATGATAAACAAAGTAAAAGTTAAAATTTTGTTTGACTTTGGTGCTACAGATAGATTCATTTCACCAGTTGCATTAGAAAAATGTGGGTTGACAGCCTATGAGCACGATGACTTTAAACAAGTTGAGATGGCTTCTGGAATAAAAAAAGCAGTAGGGCCTAGTGTTGACCAATGTCAGGTAAACCTCGGGGTGTGTGTGACTAAGTTGAAGGCATACGTCACAGAATTGGGAACGTATGATGTAATTGTTGGAATGGACTGGCTAGAAGCTCATCAAGCTTTAGTAGACTGTTTCAAGAAGAAGGTGATCTGTTTAGATGATGAAGGTAGGCCAATTGAGATTTTTGGAATCAAGAGGGGGGTGTCCCTACGATTCATATCCATGATGAAGGTAAAACGTTGTCTCCTATAAGATTGAAAATTGTATTTGGTCAAGACTGTAAGTGACCAGAAGGGACCTTCCCTGGATCAACATCTAGTTTTGGCAGAATTCAAGGATGTTTTTCAAGAGGAATTGCCTGGATTACCTCCTATAAGAGAGATTGATTTCACCATTGATCTGAAACTAGGTGCAGAACCAATATCTAAGACACCCTATAGAATGAAAACTCTACAGATGTAGTTAAAGAAGCTCTTAGACTTGGGATTGATCAAACCTAGTATTTCCCCTTGGGGTGCACCAGTAATTTTTTTTAAGAAGAAGGATGGTTCCTTGCAGCTATGCATAGATTATAGAGACTTAAACAGAGCCACGATAAAGAATAGGTACCCACTACCTCTAATAGATGACTTATTTGACCAAATGAAGGGGGGGCGCATCTTCTCAAAAATTGATCTATGATCTGGGTACCACCAATTGAGGATAAAGGAGGAAGACATCTCAAAAACTGCATTTCGAACTCGGTTTGGGCACTATGAGTTCGTAGTTGTTCCATTCGGTTTAACCAATGCACCAGCAGTATTCATGAGCCTCATGAATGGTGTGTTCAGAAAGTATTTGGACCAATTCGTGCAAGTATTCCTTGATGACATTCTTATATATTCCAAGAATGAAAAGGAGCATGAAAAGCACCTAAGGGTAATATTGTCTTTTTTAAGGGAAAATCAATTGTATGGGAAATTTTCAAAGTGTTCCTTCTTTCAAAATAAAGTCCATTACCTTGGGCACATCATTTCAGGAGAACGGATTTCAGTTGACCTGGAAAAGGTGAAGGCCATAATGGATTGGCCAGTACCAAAAAATGCCCATGAGGTACGTAGTTTTATGGTGCTAGTTGGGTATTATCGCAGGTTTGTGGAAGGGTTTTCAAGGATTGAAAAACCCATCACCACATTACAGCGAAAGGGGGTTAGTTATGAATGGAAAAATGAATGTGGCACTGCATTCACAGAGCTGAAGAGGTTACTAACTAGTGCACCGATCCTTCAAGTACCAGACATGAGAAAAGACTTCATTGTCTACACCAATGCTTCGACACAAGGATTGGGTGCAGTATTGATGAAAGAAGGCGGGGTAATAGCTTACACTTCTAGAAAATTGAAGAAGCATGAAGAATTATATGCTACCCATGACTTAGAATTGGCAGCAGTGATGTTAGCCTTGAAGCTATGGAGACACTACCTCATTGGGAGAAGATTTGAGTTAAGAACAGATCATCAAAGCCTAAAGCATCTCTTCACTCAAAGGGATTTGAATGCCAGACAAAGGCGACGGAGCAAATTCATGAGTGAGTATGATTTTGAAATCTCATACATCAAGGGAAAGGAGAATGTAGTGGCGGATGCACTAAGCAGGAGGCCACGAACTTTCTCCCTAGTAGCCTTAAAGGTAAATTTAAGGGAGCAAATATTGGAGAAACTCTTTGAAGATAGCTGGTACTTAAAAGTCATCTCAGATATCCAAAATAGGAAGCAAATAGAACCAAGGTTTGAAGGATATGTCCTTCAACCAGACGGGCTATTGAGATTCCAAGGGAGAATGTACATACCTAAGGAAGGGGGTATAAGAGAAACCATCCTCGGAGAGTCTCATAGAGCACTCTATTGCGCACATCCTAGGGTAAAGAAGATGTACTCAAATGCAAGGAAACTCTTCTTTTGGGTAGGCATGAAGCATGACATAGTCCAGTTTGTCGCCAAATATCTTGAATGTCAGCGAGTGAAGGCTGATCATCACCATCCAGCAGGACTCCTACAACCTCATGACATCCCTACATCTAAATGGGAAGTAATTTCCATGGATTTTGTGGTGCGTTTACCACTCACTTCCCAGAGGCACAACGCTATATTGGTTATAGTTGATACATTGACCAAAATTTCCCATTTCATCCCAGTAAGGGACACTTACGATGTTATGGAAGTGGCGTGATTGTTTGTCAATGAAGTTATCCGACTGTACAGATTGCCCACAAAGGTCATTTCTGATAGAGACTCTTGAATTACATCCAGGTTTTGGAAAAGTTTGCAGTTAGCACTGGGAACTCAATTAAACCTAAGCACTGCATATCATCCAGAAACAGATGGGCAGACTGAAAGAGTAAATCAGGTTCTGGAGGACATGCTTAGGATGTAGGTCATGGATAATCGGACTCAGTGGGAAAGGTACTTACCATTGGTAGAGTTTTCCTATAATAACAGTTATCACAGTTCAATCGGGATGCCTCCTTATCAAGCTCTATATGGAAGACCTTGCAGGACGCTGTTGCGTTGGGAAAAGTTGGAGGACCGAGTGATAGTTGGCCCAGAATTAGTTCAAGAAATGGAGGAACAGGTAAAGCAGGTTCGGCAAAGGTTAAAGGAAGCACAGGATAGACAGAAGAGTTATGCTGATTCACATAGGATTGATCGCAGTTATGAAGTAGGGGACCAAGTTTTTATTCATATCCGGCCCAACAAAAGCACCATCCAGTTTGGGAAGGGCACGAAATTGTCACCTCGGTTCGTAGGACCTTTTAGGATCAAAGAGAAGATTGGACCAGTTTCCTATCATCTTGTACTGCCGCCCCATTTGCATAAAAATCATGATGTTTTTCATGTATCTGTTTTACAACATTATGTTTCTGATGAATCTCACAAACTGGATTGGCAGGACTTGCAGGTCTCGGACATGGGAATCGTAATGGTAGAACCATTACGCATATTGGACCGTAGGGTTCGACAGCTTAGATGATGCATGGTGGACCAAGTTAAGGTCCAGTGGGACAAGTATAGCCTAGGATCTGCTACTTGGGAGGATGCAGAGACTATGCGTCGTGACTACCCCTCACGTTTTGAGCATTTGTGATGCCTATTTTGACTTAGATAGCGACCTATGTTAAGATCCTATTTCCATGTTATTTATTTATGAACATTATGTAATATTGATGCATTTGGTTGACACATAAAACTACTTACATGAATCAGTTGATAGATTTGATATTAATGATAGAAATGGTTGATGTATGGACTACATGTATGACTCACTTAGTGATGGACTATCTAGTGCGTACCTTATCAGAATTATTTTGGTTCATATATAGCTCAAGTGGATATGCTTTATTTAAATGAATGACTTAGCGAGAATTCCTAGATTGACACATGGATACTAGACTTAGTAATGTGATGATTATATGTCTTGTTGTTATATAAATGCATGAATGAGAGCTAACCCACAAGGGAAAAAGAACTATGTGATAGCCAAGAAGGAAGGATGAGACATCTCATGAGGAAGGTATAATTTACATTATTTTACTTCATTTGGTATCTACTTGATATACACTCTTATGACACGAGAAAAATGCAAATGACAGGTGGCAAGACGACCTGACTGGATTATTCGATGACAAATCCAATCAGCTCTGTCGCGTGGTCTGTATTAGGGTATTGGCCATAGTTCTGTAGGAGGGATGGAGGCATTTCCTACCATGTATCCTCCAAAACCTGGAATCATGGGAGGGCAGTGGTTGACACGCTCCCCTAGACGTGTGATGATGATTTCCAGTTGCCTGCTGGGGAAGTTAGGTCGATGAATTCGACACTCCCACCATGTCGGTCTTATCAGTGGTTAGTATGGTCGTTGCCACTGATAAAGCAGCAGAGGACGGATAGGGTGGGAACGGAAGTAGGCCAGGGTGGATAGGAGGATATCGATCGCTTGGAGACTCTTGATGGGAAGAAATTTCACTGTCAGACTTATCCGATTTTATTGCTATAACTCTCTCCGGTTGCTATGCTTTCAAACTGCTTGCATCTTTTCATTCTAACTTCGAGATGAAGTTTTCTGAAGGAGGGGTGTATGTAATGCCCCACTTAAATCTTATCCTACAGATTTTGTTAATGTTTACATTATCTGAAAATATTGAGAAATATTGGTCTAATATAAAATTCAGGATTTCCATTATTCAAATTCCCCACTTACCTTCTCAAATTGAATATTAGGTAGGATATGGTCTCCTTCCATTATTTAAAAAATATATGTATTCATCTCATATTCCCCAATGTACCCTCACATTTACTTGGGAGAAGAGATAGTCCTCTCCATATTATTATCAATATATATATTCATTTTATATTCCTAATATACCCTCACATTTACTGAGGAGAAGACATGGTCCCCTCCATGTAATTACCTCTCACACTCCCCAATGTACCCTCACATTGACTTGGGAGAATACATAGTCCTCTCCATCTTATTATCAATATATATATATATATATATATTTTACATTCCCAAATGTACTTTTCAGATTACTTGAGAGAAGACATGATCCTTTCCCATTAAAACTCATTTTTTATTCATGTCACATTTCCAAATGTACTCCTGCTTACTTGGAGAAGAGAGTCAACTTAAGGAGGATGAGAAAGTTAATGACATTAATGAGAGGTGGTTGAGATGGAGAAGGGAAGGAGGGTATAAAAAGGGAAGGGGGAAGGAAGAGAAGGGAGGATTTTTGGGGGGGTCTTGCTTATGATTGTGGGGGTTGGTTGTGATTGTTTGGACTTGTTGTGTTTTGGAGACCTTAGGAACCCGTGGAGGTTTCTTGGGTTGTTGAGAGGAGGAAAGTATTGTTATCTTGGTCTGAATCTTTCATTTGGACACACACACTACATCTGGTTGGACTTGTGCTCGGAGGGCTAGGGAACCTGTGGAGGTTTCCTGGGCTAGGGATTATTTCCTAGTTGGCTGGGAGGTAAATCCGGTTGGGTCCGTCAAGAGGAGCATTCAACAGGAGCAGCAAGACAGAGGTATCTCCATCAGCCACCGGTATAGGTATTCCTCCATAGACTACTCTTGTAAAGTTGATTAGAATGAAATATTCACCTTAATTTATGTTGATCATAATGTAAATGTTAAAATTTTATTTGTTTAAAAGTTGTGTAAGTAGGTAAGTTAAAGCCTCTTATCGCATTTATTTTAAGAAGAAATTAGATCTATTATCAGACCCTAGGGAGGTCTCTTACATCTAGGGAATGGTTGAGACAATATTGTTGTTGTATTAGGGCTAAGGGAGTTATGTGTGATTGTTTTAGATGTAAATATATCTATAAATTGTTGGATTTTTATCTAAAATGACTGAAAATGTAAGCTCCACATTGAATTATTAACATCTATAGTCCTCTGTGCTGTGGACATGATCAATCTAGGACAAATAGGGTAAGGCATATAATGTTGAAAAGTCAATAAAGTCACTCCAATTAGTGATGATCTATGAAAAATGTGCACTTTAAAGAGAAAAGTGTGCTAGAGACGATTCTACAAGAGAAAAGAAGGTTGAAATATGCTTTGGATGCATAATAAATTTTATCAAATACATGTACTATCATTCCTTAAGGATAGAGGAAGGTAAGGACAATAGTATTCAATACCAAGAACCTAAGGTAGGATAATAAGTGACAAAGGAAAATAGCAAACCTAGGCAATCATGATCAAGGGGTAACACATAAAGTTCACTATAATTTCTCATAGTGGGGTAAAATAAGAAAGTAAGAATTAAATGGAAGATACAAGTATTGTTAGGTACAATTTACTCCAAATTTATTATGGCCATATGTTCCAAAGATTCAATCTTTAAGCTCACACAACCAATTAAAATACAATTAAATTCTAGCACCAAGGTTGAGCATATAAAAGATTAAATCTTTAGAATAAGATAATCAAGATTTAGGGCATAGTATCTCCATTAGTAGAATAAGGAAACATTACTTCACCGAATAGTCATTATGTTATAGTGAAAAGTTATTCACACCTACAGGATAAAATATTATTGCTAAACATCCTCCTTCAATATGTATGAAAATGGATAATCACATAGATAAAGGATCTACGAAGAATGTGATATATATGTGTGACATGATAGAATATCATTACACATTGCAGTAATATTGGCAATTAAGTGTTCTTGCAAACTTTAAAAAAAAAATACAACTAAGGCATGTAGGCCAAGTGCAATATGATAGAGGGTGAATGTCAGGTGTTAAACCAACATGAAGGGTTGAAGGGGGTTTTAGAAAGTAAAATGATTGAATATTATTTTATTGATAAACCAATAATGGTTCATCACCAAGAGTAGAAGTAAACAATTCATAGATACTTTTATGGATTTTTTTAAGATCTGGTATAATAAACTTCTTCGTATTAAAAAAAAATTAAATGGTAGGCAAATCCTATTACAATCAATAAGTTAGAGATTAAAGAAATCAAGTGAGTACAAGCTCGAAGGTCATAACATTAATACATTGAACCATCATGTTGAATAAAAAAGACTTAATTCTACCTGGAATAGGGATTATATAAATTCAGTAAAAGGAAGACTTTATAAAAAGAAATTTTCTTGAACATAGTGATATGAATATTGATACAATTAAAATATTATTATCAAGTAAACAAATGTGAATAGCATCAGTATTCTAAATATCATACCTTTATAGTTGAAGATTAAACTATCAAGGATATTTTGAATGAATATATTGGAACAACTGATAATATTCGAAAACAAAACAAAAAACAAAAAAAATGTGTGTTACCAAGGTAACAGATCGCTGAAGTAGTGACCTCCTTGATTGAGGAAGTTAGAAAAAAAGAATGTATACATTAACTTTCAATGTCTATATAACCACAATAATAGGAGTATGGAGTGTAATCAATGAAAATTCTACACAACAAAATAAGTGGCAACATTATAAGAAGAGACTGGATTCAGCCACCTTGGGATGAAATCAATAAGATCTAAGAACCATGTGCAGAATGTTCTTCACCAAAATTTGCAAGAAATTTGTGTAGTGATAAGAGAATATTAAAATAACAATTATAAAGGGAGTTATTCCTAACACGAGCTAAAAAAAACTCTGAAATTAGTAGTAGTAATAAGAATGAAATGATCCCAAAACAAGTTCGGATTAGAAATCTATGTGGTTGAAGAATAAAGGATTACCATATCGTGAAGTGCATTATGTTGTTTCAATCATGAAAACTGATGAATAGAAAAATTATTTGACTACCCATGTCAGTGATTGTTAACAGTTAGGAAAAACAGACGACAGTAGACATAGTTAAGTCCACTTGAAGATTGTTTTAATCATAGCATTGTAGCCACAAAAATAGCTAAAATAGTATATGCACAATTGATACAATCATATCCAATCTATAATATGCTACAACCAGCCCCTTGATGATTGTTACCTTTATGTGAGCACTGTGAAAAGCAATTTTGTATATTGAATGTTATAAGTAACAATATTTATGTTAATGGGCATGGCCACTAAGTCTATTGTAACAATACATTAATGGTACTGACCTTGTTGAATGGATGTGGATAAAATTTTGAGTGCAGGTTCCTCTTAGGAAGCACATATTCAACATATATACAAATGTGCTATAAAAGGAGCATGGTATAAAGGCAGGAGGATGTATGCTTTAGAGTTGTGTCATCACAACAGATGAAATAAAGCGTTGATTGAAAGCATGAAAGGGGGAAGTATCTTCTTTTTAGTCTTAAGAAAAAAAATGAAATGATTTTTTTTTATAGCATGAAGAGTTAACAAGATACTAAAACCACATAGAACCAACAGAATTGGAACTGTAATGTCTTAATTAGTATTTCCTAGTCATACTAGAAAATTTAATGTTTTCATGTATCACAACCTCAGAAATCGATACATGATAACTTTCACCTAATTCAGTGACAATTATTATAGATAGAGTCGAAGGAGACATTTTGGCATAACCTATTGTATCTTAAAACGGAAAGAGATCAAACTCCATAAATGTGTTATTTCTCATGATAAAGTGCAATTTAATTCTTCACTTCTGAAGAAAATGCATGAGCGCAAGAAGATGGAAATAAGAAAAGTTTTGGAAGAAGAAATGGGCAACGAACACCGAGGATAGTGTTAATAAAAGGGGAGGAGAATGTAATATCCCTTCATTGCCATAATACTATTTTGGTTAGGCTAAGTTATGTTGGATAGAATTGTGGAAAATCCATGAAAAAATATTGGAATCATTTTGTAAAGGAATAATTATTAAGAAATAAATAGGATGTATGTACCTAGGAAGGAGACACCTAGAAATGAGACTCTTGCCAACTAAATCTCATTGGTAAATGAGATTGGATAATTCTTTCATGATAAGTAATCTAGATTAATTATAGATAAGCTTAATGGATGGGAGAGAAAAAATCATTAAGTTGCTTAGTTGGAGAAAGATGCTAAGCTTGGAAAATCATAAAATCACCACGAGAGAGAAAGGTGAGATTTTATGGAAAATCCAAGGTAAGTGGATAAAAGGTCCACAAAAGCGGGACGCCATTAACAAAAACTTTATCATGAAAGAAAGATATTAAATATCGATTGAAGGAATCAACGAGGGAGTTGATTTCCTGGAAACAGAATCTCATCTTGGCAGGAACTAGTGGATAATTCAAGGTTTGGTGGTTAGTGTCTCACTCCAGTACATGTCCAGTTGTGATCACAGCTACTAATATCTAGTTATATCTATGATTGGTATGAAATTTTCTATATTACTTTTAGATGAGTTACAAATTCTAATTGACTCTATGGTGTTCAATTCTTTATAACCACATGCTCGATTTGGATTATATTTTGAGTTAAGTTTCTAGATGAATGGAAAATGTGCGATGTATTTGAGTAAGAACCTAGTTATTTACCTTTATTATAGTGAGTGATTTCTTGATAGTGTAGACCTGATGAATTATATAGGACATATGCTTAGGTAGTGTGCACTCAACTGGTTCTTCTACTGCCATATTAGGAATAACATTCTTTGTGAAAGGAAATATAGATAGGGGATAGAAGAATTATGAGAGAAATGGAACATGTTGAACTAATTAATTAATATTCAATTTCTTAAATTCCATAATGAATCTTTGTCTTATCAGTGATAAATATCTATTCAGAATTCTATAGGAAAGAAATTGAAAAGACAAATTTACATTTTGTCAGCATGCCATTATGTTGTTCTACAGGGAGATGATGAAGTGACTTAGGGATTAAATTAATGTGTCATTCATGACAAGTAGCTTCTATGTTTACTATTTGTTTGACAAAATGTGTATCATGTATTAGGCATGTACTGGTCAAGATATTTCTTTAGTATTGATTTCTTAGACTCCTTATCACCTTAAAAATGTTTCTGGAAATGTTTGGGCACTTATGGGCAGTTGCTTAAAGGCCATCCCTAAAAAAGTGGAACAGATCTTGCAACCTCTAGTACATAACAGAGTAATTTTGGTCCTAATCGCATGGATACAGGCTTATGGGTGTGGTTGGAGCCTCATAACTACATGGATCTTGTGTTGTGGGTGTGGTTTGGGTGTTAGTCTTGTGAAAAAACAGTTTGAACTCAGGATCTGGTCATTAGAGGTTGTGCACTGACTTTTGGATGATTTGATGTTCTTGAGAGGTATCAGTAAGCTTTTGATTTGTAGGCCCCAATTCCATGACTGGAAATTTGAGTTTGGGTCATATCATAGTGACACTCATATTTTTTTTACCCTGAAAATATTTTAAAAGTGGGTAAACATGGGAGGAGGTGTTACACCATCCTTGTGGGATCTTCTTCTCCATTTGATTTTGTGTCATATCCGCTAAGTTTTTGGTCAAATAAAATGGTTTTGGTCAAATCCTAGAAGTATCTAATTGTACTATGTTCATCCCTCATATAATACAATTGGATATAGACCCAACTACTTTGATAATTATGGTAGATACAAAATTCCTTCGTATTAGTTATTTTCTTGGGAAAATTGAAAATATTAGATTTTTTTAATAATTGGCTCAAGAAATTAATTATCGGCAGGGATCATTTCCATGGTTGGGTTTCCTACCATATCCTCCTTGTTGGATTCCCTCTCTCATGGCTTCTCATGGCCCATGTCAAGGGTCCACCTCATCATTTGTTGTTTGGAATTTTACATTAAATGTAATTATAAATGATCTAGCTCTTTCACCCATTAACATTGGCATTCCTATACAAACATCATTAACATGATTAATTACAATATTAGTGGGATATTTTAGGTTAGGGCCTTACACTAATAAACACATTCACTTGGATTGGAGGCTCCAAGGAGGAATGGAATCTTGAGTAAGTCTCCTCCTAGAACATCTAGTATAAGTCGCCCTACTTGAAGACTATGCTAGGGTCCATACATGGTGTCAACATAAATGGGTCTTATAAGGTCGAAACAATTTTATATGTTAACTTCTTCATGATATGGACTTGACTCAATTTTTAGCTCTTCCTACATCCTATATTTCTTAGAAGCCATATCTAAATTTGGCAACCAATCCATTTCAAAAACAACACACATTAATGATATTAATTATAAATAGAATTAAAATCCCTATGTAGAGAAGTAGATATTTCATTAGAAGACAAGACTTAGAAAGGCTTATTCCAATGTAATTTGTTCCAAAGTAAATCGTTATTATATCCATTTCAATGCCATCCCATTTCACAAAAAAGGTAACTTAAAATAGTTACATATTATGCTTAGGAAAATTTGTGTTAGTCATGTTTCATGCTTATGAGAAATTATTTGGACTTAATCAACCAAAAAAGTGGGAAGAGTCACCCTTGATGGGAGATAAATAGTGAATTGGTGTTAGGGTAATCCCTCCCTTATATATTCCATGCAAGGGAAGTACTTGAAGGGAAATATGGAACATCCACTAGTTGACTCATGAATTTCACCTCTTTCTAAATAGACATGGATTGAAAGAATACAAGGGGCTTGAGCTAGAATCTTAAAAATTATAAAAGAAAATTTATTTATATATCCATCAAAAGAAGGAATGAAAAACACACACAAGGTTGAATATTTTATTGAATTCAAGGTTGTATGGCTTCAGTATATGTTTATAGGGTCCAAGGCTCCCCTAATTATTGGATGTATTTCAAGCTTACGACAAAGATATGGAGAATGTCTCTAGTGGAAAGGGAAGTGTTACGCAGTAATTTGTCACTGTTGGTCACCATCCCTGTTACCCTTGCTTTCGCACATTGGAGGACACATTTATGGACCTGTGACCAGTGACACAACTTAAAAACACTTGCATTGGATTCTCCTAAGTATGAACTTCAAATTCCCTGAAGACACCTTTTGCAGATTAGCCCTATAAAGTGCTCTTTTCCATTAGCGCGGGTCCACAGTGTCTTACCTGCGCCAATGACTCAGCTCCTAAAAAGAGGGCGCGCCCATGGACGCTCTGTCATAGAGCAAAGCCCGCGCCACCTAAATTTGGTTATGATTTTTAGCCAGCGCGCACTCAATGTTTTTTCCTCTTTGTTCATGGAGT